>JAJJKE010000079.1:0-159354 GCA_022376655.1 Xylariomycetidae sp. FL0641
TCTTTACCGCGCGCTCACTCCCCCAGCAGTGCTCCTTCCTCCCAGTGCGACAGCGCCGCGGCCCGCACCCGGGTGGTTGGTGTCGCTGACCAGCGCGTTGCCTCTCTACCTACCTCACTTACTCACCTAACTAGTATGTACTCCCGTCCGCGGGTGGCCTCGTCGCACAGCAGGATATTGTTGCTGGTCTGCCGGACATCGCCCCCCGCTGCCTTCTTCCACCGTCTTAGGACTGGATGTGCTCCGGGTCGAACCGGCATGGCGTGGTCGGGTTTAATGGTAGTGGACCAGCAGCTCGTGTGGTGCTTCCGTGTAGAGGGACTCGCGGGTACGGATATGGTTCAGCGTGTCTAAGGTGGTGGACATTCAGGTGAAAGTATTGGTAAGTGGCCTGGTGGTTAGTCGTCGATACATACAACTGCGGTATGCTTGTACATTCCGGCGCCACCGTTCGCAGGTGTTGTGCCGGGCTTCCCCTGCCCTGCTACCTGTTATCCTGCCCATCGGTGATTCATTCATGATGAATTCATTTCGCAAGTTCGCTGGTTTTGCTCTACGACTTCCAGTTCTCTTGTTATGAGCAATGCGGCCGGGAAGTTGATCATGTAGTTTCTTAATTCACAATGGTCAAAAGTGGTTTTATACAGGCTACCCGCGTTCCATTCGATCACTCGTTTGCTTTCGCGACTTGGTCGCCCATAAGCACCCTTTGGCTCCTTGACGAGTGGAACCTACCTGTTCACAGATGCATCGCGAGGGTTGTCTGTGCCATTTCAGGAGCTTACGAGATCACCAAGTTCACGAGACACGATGCCAGTCAGATGTATTGGTATATACCGTTTGATTGCTGGTATGTACTTCTTGTCAAGTGATACGTTATATATATACATGAAGCATGAAGAGACCATCAGGCAACGAGGCGCGAAGCCGCCCCATCATACAGTCGTTGTCCATTTCATCTTGAGATTCAAGGCCGGAGATTCAAGGCCGATCCGCCGGAAAGCCCTGCTCGAGCTCGTTTGCAGCGAGGAAACCCAGCCTCGGAACCGCGAGGGATCGTCCAGGCCAGGAGCGCTGGATGATCTAGTGCTTGCAGCGCGAGAACTTGGCCGAGGCGGCAGACCAGGGGTTCCAGGCGGGAACACCGGAGGGAGCGGCCGGCCAGCCTCCGAAGGCGGGAGTGCTGCTGGCGGCAGGAGCCTCGGCAACGGGAGTGGTGCTGGAGACGGGAGCCGCGGCGGAGCCAGAGGAGGAGGAGGACGAGGAACCGGAGAAGGAGACGTCGTCGCCGACGGGGGTGCTGTCGATGTTGGCCTGGACGGTGTCGGCGGAGTCGACCCAGAGGTTGCCGCCGTTGAAGAGGGTCATGTCCTCGGTGTAGAGGCCGGGGATCTGGTAGGTGACGGCGGGGGTGCCGGAGCCGCCGCCGGTGACGCTGACCTGGGCGCAGCTGTAGAAGAACTCGGCCTCGTCGTCCTGGGCGCCGTGCAGGCCCACGTGCTCGGCGCGGACCAGGTACTCGCCGTCGGGGAGGTCGGCGGGGATGGCGAAGTCGAACTCGGACATGCCGTACGTGCACCAGGCGTCTTGGGTCAGGTCGCCGGCCTCGTCGCAGAGGGTCGACTCCCAGATCTTGAACCACTCCCCGTCGCCCTCGTACTCCTGCACGTTGCCGCTGGGCGCCTTGGACATGAAGACCTGGCCCGGGCCCGGGTGGGCGATGGAGCCGTCGTAGAACAGCTTCATGCCGATGGTGTCGCCGGCGGTGACGTCGGCGACGCCGGTGTTGGCGGCGGATCCGAAGGAACCCAAGTTGCAGCGGAAGTCGGCGTCGTTCGGGGTGAGGTTGTCGAAGGTGTTGCTGAACTTGGTGGGCATGTAGTTCTCGGCCCGGGTGGTCTGGCGGATGTACTCCCAGTCGTTGGTAGCGACACCGTTCAGCACGAGCTTACTGAAGATGTAGTGCGCAGCGGTCGTGCGAGCCAGCGCAGCAGCCGCCGCGGCAACAAAGACCTGAGAGTTCTTCATCTTGGATGGTAGTGGTGGAAAGAGTGAATATAGCGCAAAGCTGAACGAATGGAATAAGATGGAAGGTTGGAAAAGAGCGACCGGCGGACTGCTGAAGAGACTGAATGAAGCAAGAAGCGTGAAGAGGAAAGGAAGAAGTCTCTATAGAACCGTCGGATCTATAGTCCTTATATATCACATCTTCTCCCTCGTTCTCCCCCAGACTCTTCAACGGCAATCTCGCCTCGGCTTGACCTTCGTGCTCAACGAACACTTGGAGAACTACCCACCAACCCACCCTACAGGGTCTTTGTTTAATCTCCGTAGATGTGCGAGATAGAGTGAGGCTCCGCGTTCTGGAGCCCGCCAAGATCTACCAGGATAGGGCTGTTGGGGACTTCGGCGGGTAACCCGAAGTCGTCAGATCCTTGTCGAACATCACCCAGGTGTGAAAATCCTTCCAAGCGCGCACTGCGAGTGTGTTCCTCGCCCAATCCATGACTTCGTTTCCTCGCGTCTCTTCTTCACATTCGCGATACGCTGGCCCGTCTTAACCATGGTCACATGTTGTCGCGATGGAAGCGCCTGAGTTGGTGGGTCGAGGAATGAAGTTGGGACGATCTTACGATCTGATTTCCACACATCAGACGATATGGGTGACCCTCCACTCTCGACGCTATCGCCATCCTGGTCGCCATGTTCCTCTGCCGAAGCTAGACCTCGCTAGATGTTCGGGCCAAGCCTTCGAAAGAAGTTAACGCTGATCCCTCCCTTGTCCTGGACGAAACAATGCCTACGTAACTTGGGGACTTATACTGCGCACACGTTCAAGGTATGAACGAATGGGGTGCAGCTCTGCGAGGCGCTTTCTTGGTGAGTGTTTCAGGACACGAGATTCTGGGAATTGTGGGAGGTCATTCCATTCTATCGTGGGCCGCAAATCATCTTACCCAGTTGCCAAGAACGCAGGCACACGATGCCAAGTGCTACAGGGGGTAAAGGAAGAAAAGGAGTGCCTGCGAACTCCAAGCCAGAAGGTACCGAAGCAATCTATCACCCATGGAAGAGCATGGCCTGGTTCATGATAAAGTGAAAGGGCAAGGTGTTCGTGGGGGCTCGCTTATGGCTAAGTAATGTGTAGGCGGTCACCCATACCCCCCAACCTCCGCAAAAGGTGATAGGAGAGGAGAGCATCGTCAGTTCTATTAGATTGAAGGGATTGTAAACCACTGCTGCAAGAGTGAATGCAGCTTTCCATGTGCAACACCAGCGCCCATCGCCTGGGTGCATCACTACACAGTAGATGGTCAAGCTAGGGATGCGTCCACCTAGCAAAGAGCCAGAAGGGCTTTGCACTACCGGCCGGCAACTGACGCCATAGCCACCGCCCACCGGGCCACCCTCCTGGATTCGTTGGTTCGGTACTTTGCGCCAAGGCTGGCCCTTTGAGATGCAGGGAGTTCCTTAGCTTGGAGATCCGAAGCTCCAGAAGACATCCACTCTTTCACCGTTAGCCGTTAGCCGTTAGCCGCACTCCTGGGGAATATGTAACCGAGAATGGAGCCTAGCGTGGACAGGGACAGTTCCTATAGGATACCAGTGTTCTTGGTAGTTGTGGGCGTAGGAAGTGGGAAATAGGTACTGGCGAGACCCCGAGACCATCCAGGTGCTGCCCTGCGTCGTCGCTTGCGATGAGGCTGCTCGAGACCCAAACAGCCGATTGAAGAACGACTAGATAGGAGATGAAGGGGGAAGTATGGACTCGAGTTCTAACAATTCGTTCTCGTAAGCATATCTCGACAGCGCCACCTCCTTGGAAGTCTTGTTTAGGTGCTGGGGCCTGGCGCATATCAGAAGCCTTTGATTCAGTATGTTGGGGATGTGCAATGGCAATGAATCATACGCTGATCACCGCTCGAGAAACCCAAATACCTTGAAGAGAGTGCTTCGAGATAGAGACCCGAGAGTATGTACGGCTCGAACACAACGCAACACTCGAAATGAGTTGACTGCGGTTGAACGGGATGCTTGGTGTTCACACTTTCTGCCGAACATTCCTCCGGTATTGCCCGTGTGTTTCTCGTGCAAGTCGTGCAGTCAGCGAGTCGCCGCAGTACCCACCTCGCCCGTGCCTTGAAGAAAGAATCCGGATTTCCCCAGATCGCATCCGAAGACAGAAGAAAAGAGGACAATCCTGAAGCGGAATGGCGGCGGCGGCGCGCTGAGCATCGGACCCAGCCTCTCGGAGCCGAGGCGGGGATGGGCTTCCCCGAACGATAATCACAACTCCTGCTCCCTCTCTCCCACTTGCTCAGTTTCTTAAGGTACTTATTGCCCACGCCCATGTCCACCATGATACCTCGGTAGCCAATTTCTTCTTCGTCCTCCCACCTTCCGCGACTTCACCCACCAACCCACGAGTCGAACAACGCAGCGCGTTGAACAAAAGAGCGACCATGGCGCCCGCGGCAACAAGGATGACGCGAAGCTCACCCCTACGCGCCCTCGTCCTCCGACGTCTCGGAACAACAACACGCCCGTCAGCAGCAACAGCAGCAGCAGCGCGACGGCACACCTCCAACTCCACCTCCAGCTCCACCTCCAGCAGCACCAGCAGCAGCCCACCCAAGGCAGGACCAGCAGCAGCAGCACCCTCCTCCTCCTCCTCTCCCGCCGAAGCCAAAGTCCCCGTCCCGTTCCACCTGCGCCTGGGGCCGCTGACGCGCATCGCGCAGGCGTACGGACGTGCGCAGGGCCGCCGCCCCTGGGCGGTGCAGCTGGCCACGTCGCTGGTGACCTTCGGGTGCGGGGACCTGGCGGCGCAGTGGATGGAGCGGAGGGGCGGCGACGGGGACGGCGAGGAACACGACGTCGCGCGCACGGCGAGGTCCATGGCTATCGGGGCGCTGGTCGCGGTGCCGTTGTGCGAGTGGTGAGTATCCCCCCTTCCCTTCGCTCTGCGTACATGGTCGGGAGGAAAGGACAGGCTCACGCGCGCGCATGCACCCACCCACACACAGGCACAAGATACTCCGGCACAAGATACTCCGGCGCAACGTCACCGTGGTCACTTTGCGTACCCTGGAGATAACCATGGGACATACGCTGTTCTATTTTTGGGTCTTTGAGCTGTTTATGGCGGGGGCGTTCCTGGGCGGGCACGCGGTGCTGGGGGGCGCGAGCCGGCAGGAGACTGGGCGCCGGCTGCGCGGCGCCTTTCTCGAGGCTTGGATCTACGGCTGTTGTTACTGGCATTATATCTTGATCCTCAACTTCGTCGTCGTGCCCCCCGTGTTCCGCCCCCTCTTCACCGCCAGCGCGGCCGTCGTCTGGCAGACCTACATGAGTTGGCTCAACCGCCTCGCCGAGCTGCATAAGCTCCCGGGCATGGAAGAGAAAAATGTGGGGCCTGTTACGGAACAGAGGGTTGCTGTTTGAGTGCTGGTCTGGATATGTAGACCGGGCTGCAGGCGCGTAGACTGGTTTCTTGGTGGTTATCAAGGGCAGTCAGACTTGGATATAGAGTGGGTGGCGTTTACTGATGACCACCCAAGTGATGATTATCAGGACGGGTACATCTACATCAGGTGAGCCACAGTCTGATCGCAGAGTTCTAGATGTCTGGTGCATCCTGGTTCATACACTGTAAAGGCTTCGTGTTTTCAAAGGAGAACGCATGCGATTGCTGCTAGACTAATAGAGTCGAATGAAGCTGATACACCTTTCTTGTGAACATGAGGGAAATCAGCTAGAACTCCACGTTCTCTGTGCTGTTGCGGCGCCCCGGACTGCACTGCCGTCGGCCTGTTTCCATTCTCGCCAGCCATTTGCGGGCAACGAGATGAACCGTGCCACCGCAACCTTCGAGGCACCACCATGTTGCCTCGCAAACTGCCTTTCACTGCTCTCGCCAAGCGCCACGAGCCCTGGACTAGGTAAAGGAGACATCGGGTTGCTGGTTGATTGGATTGGTCAGCCTTTAAGCTCATCAGATACGATGGATGATGTGTTTTCACCTACTTTGGATCTGATTTGGATCAGATCTGTATGAGGGCATCCAGACATGGCGAACCCAAAGACAATTGGGCCACTACTAGATCTGACGGATTTGACCGATAGGCTTCCAAGTCGATAAGGGATGATCAAAGTATCCTGGGGTACTTTTAGATCTTAAGCCGATGGGTGGGGAGCCGGTCGTTTCTGATGAGTTTTGCTATTTGGACCTTACTTTTTTCCGTGCTATTTGGACCTTACTTCTGGCATCTGGTAGCAGCTGAAGCACTCTCCGGGCGCTACTGCAACCTAAGGCGCCGGCTCCCTTAGCATTGCAACGTCCACGGGTCTATCGGCCGGCTATAGGGCCCAGCGCTAGGTTTGCAGCAACTACAGGGCCCAAGGACCATGGTCACGAAAGGAATAGGGGAATCAATTAACTAGAGGGCTGCGCTGACCTGGTTTTCGGCCAGGTATAAACCCCTTTGGCTGTGGGCTATGGCCTTTGCTATGTGTGTGTGTGTGTGTGTGTATGTGCGCGCGCACGAGAGGGCTATCCCCAGTTCACTATATTGCAGGTGTGGTTCTGAATTCACTGCAGCTGTTCTATTGCGCTATCTAATTGTATGGGCAGCGAAGCTGGGCCGGTGTGCGGAAGTGGCCGTTGGCTTGCATTGGCGACTTAGGGGTTTGGGGGCGTGGGGGCCGCCAGCTGGCGAAAAGTAAGGTCTAAATAGCAGCTGAAAAAGTAAGGTCCAAATAGCAAAACTCTTTCTGATTCCCAATCTGACGGGTCTGGTGTGTGGTCGAGTAGGGGCAGATACCACAAGCTTGGGTGCGCATTTCGCGGTGGAGATTGACATTGAATTCCGGAGTATCGTTAAGCAGCTCTTGAAACTCCTTTACATGCTTGAAGAAGAAGCTCCCAAAGTCACAGAGGAACGCTTGAATCAGGTCCCTGGGGACAGTATTGGCGCAGAGATAACGAATGACCGGTGTCACAAGTTTAACATCTTTCCAACTTTGGAAGATGATGGAAGTCATTACCGAGTGCAGCTTGACCAAGGCCAGGGTTCTCAACTGCCCAATGTCGTACCTGTCGCCGAGAACGTAGAGCTTGGCGTGGCATTGAAGTTGTGCTTCCGGGCTCTCACGAAACTGGGGAGGCCAGCTCATGTCCTCGAGACCTTTCAGAGCTCCAGTAGGTCGCTCGAGGCGAGGCATGCCAAAACCCTCCCAATAGCCAGATGCTACCTCAAGGCCCCAATTGGTTAAAATGAACTTTTGCAAGGGGAACCGGGGGCGGGCCCAGGGTCCCTTACCGGGAAATATGTGAATAAGATCGTGGTAGTATGATTGAATCGAGAAAGGCGAGCTGAGGATCTCGTGCCTTCTCGCGTCGTAATCCTTTTCGGTGGTCGGCGGCGCTCTCTTCGTCTTCTTTGAACGGGCGGACTGCTTAGACTTCGCACTACCCTCTGCAATCGCTATGTTCTGGTTCTTGGAGCCAGTATCAAGTTTGCAAGGGACAGAGAAGTTATAGTCTTCAGAGTAGGTGAACTCCAAGAGCCGGCGGAATGTCTCTTCATCAGTGTCATCCCAGACGACGCGGCCCGCCTTGGCTTCGAGAGGCTTGCAAAGACATCAACGTGCACCACGATCTCCTTTGCGTTGGGGCCAACGACAAATGTGAAGAAGCGGTTGGTGAAGAGCCTAGCACGGTCGCCAGTCAGGTTAGTAAGGTAATGTTTGCTGCGACTCCTAGCTGAGATTGGAACCTACTCGATAGGGGGCGCCATGATGGGATATTAGATTGTTACCGCGTTCAAGGATGTTGTAGTAGATCCAGGTGAGGGTGCGCAGTGACAGAGTCCGGTTGGGTGATATGGTAAGTGAAATTGAGAAAAGGGATCTTGGGCAGGTAGAGATGAGCGAGGTGAAGACCGCGAAGGACCAAATAGAGGTGATAATGGTCCGTTTCTGCTTGATGGGTCTTGGTGACCTAACAACCTAAGTCTGCGAACCTACTCAGTGCGAAGTTGATTTGATTGGATACAGTAGGATTGATGATGGAAGAAGAAGTTGACGAGGTTGATGTGTGTTGGGGTTTGAAATAGAGTACGAGGGAGGTGGCGGCAGATTGACCGGAAGGTTGAGCAGGACAACAAGTGTGGTGTCGAAGAAGACGTACCCTCATACCAAGTTCCCGGGGCCCTCCAGTACGAAGTTGACCGCCTTATCGCCTGTTGGGGCTGCCATTTCACAACTGTTGGAAGCAAGCACAATGGCCCTACATTGCTGGTGTTCACTGTTGTTCTTCCATAGGCGCCGCCAGCCAGCCGCCCTGAATTGATGCCAAAGCCGTCCCACCTCGACCTGCGGTGGGAAGTGCACTGCTCTACTTCGGGAACATCTCTGTTTTTGTGCGCTTATGCCCCCAACCCTAAATGGCAGGAAGCGCTCTTCAGGGCTGTCGATCACAGCTAACTTGTGAGATCCTTTTGCAGACTTTGATAAACGCCAGGGGGAGGCGGTGGCCTCTCCGGTAGTCGACACGAAAAAGAGGCAACGCCAGGATGCAAGAACCAACCGGCATGATACACTACGCCTTGTATCTGCTCATGCCTGACTGGAGCACTGCAGCGCCCGTGACGGGAAAGGAGCTGCCACATCAGGTTTCAGGAAGCCCCTTTCGAGGCCTACACCAAGGCCGTCGAGATCATTGCCAACACCCAGATGGGAAGCACCCCTCAAGAGACCACAGGCGACCACATCCCATACCTGTTTGGAGCAGAGGCCAGATTATGAACCCCGCCTCGAACTCCTCGTGTCATAGCCAAGTTCCATTCGCCCCCATCCACCAGACCTTCACCGAGGGTCATGATATTGACAGAAGGGATGGAGATGCCACCACTCGCCCGTTGAAGCTGTTATGTACAGGAAGGCTCAGGCTCCAATAAGACTACGCTGCCGTTTCCATCCAAAGAAGACATTCGTGAGCGAGAAACGCAGATACGGCGACGAGAACCAAGACCAACAAGCCCCGTGATCAAGCGCCAGACAGCAGAAGATGAACCTCCAACACACATCCGAATCACCGCACAAGCAAGAAAGACACGAGATGATCAATGGCTCATTAATTAAGTAAGTACCGTACCTAGACGCACAGCTTGCCGCCGCTAACTCCCGTCCCAGAAAGCCACCCGTCCGTCCATGTACCGCCGTCTATCCACCCTCTCCCCCCTCCTCCTCTTCTTCTTCCTCTTCCTCTTCTTCTTCCTCATCCTCTTCTACATCACCTACCCCATCAATCCGGGCTCAACTCACCACTCACAAACCCAATCTGCCTCCGCCCCGCCGCCGCCGCCGCCGCCGCCCCGGGCGCATTCGCACCGCCGCGCGCCAGCTCCGCCGCGAGCGCGACCTGGCTGTCGACGAGCTTGCGCTGGTCGGCGATGCGGCCCCTGGCGCGGCCGTCGGCGACGGCCTCGAGGCGGTTGACCTCCTCGCGCTCGCGCCGGCGGATGGCGCTGAGCTGGGCGGCGTGGCCGGCGCGCTCGCTGCCCAGGTCGCGCTCCCAGGCCAGCCGCCGGGCCTGCTGCCGGTCCTCGGCCTCGCCCACCGCCCGCGCGTGCGCCAGGTCCGCCTGCCGCAGCCCGGCCTCCACGCGCCCCCGCTCCTGCAGCGCCGCCAGCTCCGCCGCGTGCGCCGCCCGCCGGTGCGTGGCGTCCAGCTCCGCCCGCGACGTCGCCCGCGACGCCTGCGCCGCCGCCAGCTCCCGCTCCCGCCGCAGCGCCTGCGCGTGGTCCTCGTCCTGCTGGGCCAGGCGCAGCTCCCGCGCCCGCCGCTCCTGCTCCTCCAGCTGCAGGATCGAGGGCAGGCCCGCGGCGTCGGCGGGCTGCGGCCCCGCGTTCGCGTAGTACACGTCCGTGCCGCGGTTGGCCTTGAGCAGGGCCAGCAGCGCCTCCGTGTGCGCGGTCGCGGGCAGCACCCGCTTCACGTACGCGGTGGGCGAGTACGTGAAGGCCCCGTCGCTGTACTGGTTGAAGGCCTTGTTGACGTAGCGCCACATGTCGGCTTTCAGGAGCACTTTCGTGGTGGGCAGGGGGTCGGCGGACTCCAGTGCCAGGAGCAGGTTGGATTTCCCGTCGGATTGCAAGGTGATGTCGGTGCCGCTCTTGACGAGGAAGTTGATGGCTTTCTCCATCGTCTTCTCCTTCATGGCCGTGAATGGCCCCGTGTCGGCTGCGTGTAGGCACAGCTCACCCAACGCACTGCGGCCGCCGTGCAGTGGACTGGGGAAATCAGGATCGTGGCCGTACTCCACCAAGACCTGCATTGCTTGCAGGTTCAACTCACGTGCCGCATTATGTAAGGAGCCGTCGTTGATGGGCGCCCCAGCTTTGAGGAGGTTGCCCATCATAGTGGTAGCAAGGTCACCGCCCAGAGCCGACGTTAACGATAAAGGAGAGTTGCCCATCGCATCCGTAACATCCACCTCTGCTCCTTTGTCAAGAAGAGCCTCTACAACATCATGCCGGCCAGCCCGGATCGCGACCATAAGCGGTGTTACACGCGAGACGCGCGTTTCGAAATCGACTTTGGCTGTAAGTTTTCAGTTAGCATGACTGTTGGCATGGCAGGACAGGTAATGATTCCGTGACTCACCACCCCGGTTGATCAGCAACTTGATAACGCCGCTGCTGACTTTCTTCTGGGGCTGCAGTAATGCCCACATCAGAAGACTGACCTGCTCTGGCTCGACGCCTTCCAGCACTTCGCACACGGTCATTTGGTCGTGGTAGAACCCAGCATCTAGGAGCGCCTGGACGATCTTGGTAGACCTAGGGAATTGGGAAAGGGCCCGGGTCATGACGGGTTCCGAGCCGGAATACGCGAAAAGGGGATCGAGGTGGCTTTGGCCGTCGCCGTGTTCCGTGAACAAGGTAATAAGCTGGTGAACATCGTCCTCCGACGACGCACCCGCGTCAAATATAAGCGGAAAAGCCCGAGTTACCGATTCTGTACTCGGCTTTTCCTTCAATAACCGTGAAAGCAATTCGGGGTTTCCCTGCGCAGCCGCCATCTGCAGGACCTCTCCGTCGTTATGGTTAATGTCTGCTCCGTACTTGAGAAGCACGCTCACGAACTCGTCCGTGATCGGATCTGGAAACTCGGCATAGCGTCCTAGTAGAGCTACCAGCGCGTCTCCCACACTATCGCCACTTGCTCCCTTGCCAAGCAAGCATTTTGCAATCGCGAGCCCTCGCTCCGATAACCACGAAGAAACATCACCAGCCGTGAAAACCTGGCTAAACGCCAACGACGCGTCCTCCGCTGTGACCCTGGCCTCTAGTAATTGCTCGAACGCCGCAGCGGGTAGCATCCTCGTAGCATCGATGAGGGTCTGGCAGCCGTTGGCGACAGGTGAACCGCGGTTGTTAACCAGCAGCTGAATAAGTCGTCCCTCCGGCTCCTCCTCGTTCACCGCGCGGTGGAGAGCAGCGTGCACAGCGCTGGGGACCGGTCTGCCGTGGAAGATCCATTCGAGGATCTTGAACCGCGTGTCCCTGTGCAGGGTCCAGCAGGCGTCCAGGGCGCGCACGAGGGTGTGCGAGGAGGGCCGTTTCTGTAGCTAGCAGTCAGCTTTCGTGATATCTAGGTACGGCTTTGCGATAATCGTTTGGGTGTCTCCAATCGCTTGGCCACAAGTGAGCAGCACAATGGGCGCAGGCTTAACCCATCGCGGGCGTAAAGAATAAGAATAAGGTAGCCATGGGGAACAACCTACCTGGCGACCACCCACATCCACAACCCCGAGCAACATCTCGAGATTCCCCAACCCGGCGCTCCTCGTCGCCTTCTCGACCGCCTCACCATCATTGTAATCCGGGCTGGCGCCATACACGAGCAGCAGCTTCACCAACGGCATCGCATCGTCGCCGTAGCGAACCGCACCCACGAGCTGCGCGTCCACGACGTCGCCCTCGACGCCCGCCTGCAGCAGCAGCGCGAAGATGTCCGCGCGCCGCGCCAGGTCGCCCACCTGGGTGGCGGCCTGGAAGCCGCGCTGCAGGGAGGGCAGGGAGACGCGGGCCTCGGGGGCGCTGCCGAGGAGCATGCGCAGGACGTCGGCGTTGCCGGCCTGGCAGGCCGCCACTATGGCCTGGCCGTCCTTGTGGTCGGGGCGGCCGCCGTTCTGGACCAGCAGCGCGCCGAAGGCGGTGTCGCCGTCGGCGGCCGCGGCGAGGAGGGCGTCGGACACCACCGCGCCGCCGGCGCCGGCGCCCAGCAGGCTGGCGCACGAGGCGGAGCGCGAGCGGCGGCGCGTGGCCGCGCGCGCGAACGTGCGGTTGAGCACCGGCGCCGGGAAGGCGGTCTGGCGCAGCAGCAGGTCGACCAGGTCCTGGCGGTCGAGCTGGACGGCGGCGTCGAGGGGCGCGGGGTCGGCGGGGTCGGCGGGCGCGGCCAGCGCCGCCAGCAGCGGCAGGTCGTCGGGGTAGGTCCGGACGGCGAAGGCGAGGGCGCGCGACGCCTCGCCCGGCGGCACCCCGGCCCCCAGCAGCCGCTGCGCCAGGGTCAGGCGGTCCATGGGGTCGGGGAGGCGCAGGGCGTCGGGGAGCGCGAAGGCCAGGGCCGCCGGCGCGGGCGCCCCCTCCGCCCCCAGCAGCGTCTCCGCCAGGTGCAGGTCGGCGGCGCGCACGGCCCGGCGCAGCGCCTCGCAGTTGTGGGCGCCGGCGTCGGCGCCGTGGCCCAGCAGCGCGCGCAGCGTGGCGAAGTTGCGCGAGCCCCGCGGCGTCGCCAGCAGGAAGCCCACCTCGCTGATCAGCAGGTCGGCGAGGACGTCGGGAGGCTGCGTGCGCGCCAGCAGCCGGGCGAGCTTCTCCGCCTTGGCCGGCGAGCTGGGCACGCCGCCCAGGCTCTTCAGGCCCCGCTCCAGCGACTCGGTGCTCGGCCGGCCCAGGGCCAGCACCATCTCCAGGACCTCGATGTCCGGCTTGAGCACCGCGTGCTCCACCGCGATGCCGTCGTTGATGTTGACGTTGGCTTGCCCTTGCTTGAGCAGCAGTTCCAGCAACGCCTTGTCCAGCCTGTCGGCCGTGATCACCGTGTCCACCGCAGCCGACACCTCGAATCCTCCCTGCGAAGCATTGGCCCCTATCAACATGGTCATCATCTGCTGTCTGGCTGATCTATCAGGGCAAGCCATTGCTTTGGGCACCGCCTTTGCCAAGACTTGGAGCGTCGGTTTGCTCTTTAGTAGGCTGCTGAGTAGCTGGATGTCCTTCTGGGCTATAGCTGCCGTGATGCTGTGGCCCTCGTTGAAGTTCACGTCGGCGTTATACCGAAGGAAAAGCGCAATCAGCTTCTCATCTCGGTTCGGGGGCTCTGCGTCCACTGCGTTCTCGAGGGCGGAGTTCACAGGCGGTCCGGAAAGCCCGTTGGCCAGGAATAGTTCTGTAATCTGGTATCGTTCGCGGGGTGGTAGGTTTCGTGTGCTTGGGAATACCTGCGCCATAGCCACAGGTGTTGGTGGCTTCGAGAAAAGATGCCTGGTGATGCCGACGTCCCCCTTTTTGACGGCGATCTGTAACGCCAAAGCACCTTTGTGGTCCGTTGATGCAGTCTCGTGATGTTCGAAAACCATACTGCGTGGGCCTCGTTTGAGGTTCTTATCCCCCACAATCTTACCCCCAGGAAATGTATCCGTAACCAGTAGTTTGACTGCATCGACATCCCCTGCCTCGACAGCGTCTATCAACGCCTCGTCCAAGGTAACACCGGCTGCTCCTCTTCGTAGTAGCAGATCCAAGAACGCGTATCGGTCCTCAAACCGCATCTTCTTCGGCAGTAACCCTACGCATTCGGATGCGTGCGCAGCGCTTAAGTTGGATTTACCGCTCAACATGATCTTGACCAAATCCACCTTGCCCTTTGATACGGCTTTTCGAAGCGCTATAGCATCCTCATACTCGATCGAAGCCCCAAATTCCACGAGTAGGCTCACCATCTCGAGGAAATACGCAGCACTGGCCTGAATAAGGGCCAGGGAGACCGCGTCACCATCCGCTCCGGCGCAGAGAAGCGTCTCGGTGATATCCATCTTCTCGTTCGGGTTGAGGTTCTGCTGCGTCATCAGTTGCTCGAATGCCTGGTTTAGACCGGGCTGCTGGGGAGGCCTTTGACCCGTCACCAGCGCCAAGGCAATATCCTTCCGACCCAACTTCACAGCCGTCTTGAGCGCGGCGGCACCTTCGTAGTTCGCGTCCGCGGTAGACTGGCTCAGATGCATCACGGTGTCCGCGCATCCTGCCGCGGCGGCCTCCACCATGCATTGCGAGAGCCATGCTTCCGACGGGCGACCCTCAGAGGCAAGGATATGCGCAACGATGTCGGGTCTCCCGCCACCAGCGCAAATCCCGCGAAACACATCCTGGCCGTCGGTGGTCTGGCACACACTAGCGCCACGGCTCACCAGGAGAGCCGTAGTCTCGTCGTCGGCGTTGCGCAGCGCGATGGGCAGCGCCGTGTCCAAGCTCAGCGCGTCGGCGTAGGGGAGCAGGACCTGGACCATGTCGAAGTGGCGGTTGCGCACGGCGATCTGTAGGATCTGGCTGCGCTCGCCCATGTCGGAGCTTTTGCGGCGGCCCAGCAGGCTGGACCGGTTGCTCTTCTGCTGGGCCAGGTTGAGGTTGCCACCGGCGAGGCTCAGGCGGGCGATGAGGACCTCGGCCACGCCCGGCGACCCTTGGGCGTTGACGTGGGCGACCAGGGCATTGTAGATTTCCCGGTACTCCCACGTGTTCTTCTTCTTCGTCGTGAAGGCACGTGACAAGGCGCCTTTGCTGTGCACGTGTTCCGACTCGGAGACCCTCTGCCTTTTCAGAAGATCATCCGCGATAAGCTCGTCGTTCTCACTCCGAAATGAGAGTGGTTGTTCTGGCCGTGGTAAGGGCGACGGCGGCGCCTGGCCTATTGAGACACCCCAAGTCTCGCCCAGTTGTGCAAGGCGTTGTTGACGGTCTGTTGGAGAGACCGTCAGGTGCTCCATGATAGTGGTGGTGGTAGTGGTGTGATGCGCCGGGACACACACAGCGTGGGAACTGTTCGCCACTGAGCTACCGAAATTGTAGCTAAAGTAACCCGCCTCTAGCCAGTATCACGAGATGGCTGGACAGTGCCAGTTGGATAAGTGCTATATTGACGGTTACTTGTCGTCAAGCTCAATAGTACCCAGTCGATGATACATGCAGCAGACAGCCAAGACCTAGAGCCTGTGACCTCATGCGTAGCCTCGCACAAGAGGTTCAGCCTCAAAGCCTTGCGTGGCCGAGCAGCAGTTCGTACCCGACGAAGTGACCAGCCCCTATCGAATGGGAACGGCCGGCCGGGACGAAGGGTCAGATGGAGGAATAGACGGCGTGAATACGAAAGGAGGTGTAAACGAATGTAGACAGTTGAGGTACCGTAAGGCCGTGTAAGTAGAGTAGCAAAAGATAGGAGATGGATGAACTGTCAGTTCCTTGCGCGAGAGCGACGGAAGCTTGTCCGGACTGGATAGTACCTAGATAGCCAGACGTTGCAATACGGTAGAGCGAGAGCGAGCACAGGCTTGACAGGTGAGCTGAGACGCAGCGAGATTGATCTGATCACCCTTGCAGCGAGCCTGATGGAGCAGGGGGTCGGACGGGGACCCTGTCAGCCTGCCGTGTGCCAGGCGTGCCAGGCCCAGCAGCGAGCGACAACAGGGCAGTGAAAGAAACCAGGGGGGTGCCCGAGATCTGCTGCCGAATCCGATCAACCGCGTTCCCCTCTGCGAAGCACAGCACAGCCTTCCCGCGCTCGTCACGATTCGAAGCTTTTCTCTACTCGTGCGTGACTCCCAGGATCGGGGTCGGTGATCCGTACCTAACGTAACACACGGACAGGCGCCAGGAACCCAGGAACCTAGCGAACCCAGCGAAAAAAAATGATTGCCCCAAGGGACCGCGCATCGTGCCGAGTTGCAGCGGGCTGATGATTGTCGTTGTTCTCTCGGGTAGAATCTCGGGCAACACTTCCTCGGAATCAAACGCCCATCACCCCATCACCAGACGGGACGAACTGCAAGACTTTCAGCTGCCCAGACTCGGGACGCGTAGCAGGCCACGCACTACCGCAATCGCTGGGTACTCTTAGTACTGTACAATACATAAAGTACATTTGAACACATCGCGCGATAGCATAGCCACTGGCTAAGGTGTAAGGTATGTACTAGTGATCGCATCGGGGAGGAACTCTAAATGGACTTCCCTTTTGCTCCCATCTGGATTTCCCCGACCAGCAAGCGACCAGGCCCCAGGGAGCTATGGGAGTTGGCCCGTCCCCGTCCCCGTGGATGCGTACCTACCTTTAAGGTACCTAGCAGTGGTGAGACAAGGGGCCGTGGCGTGGTACCGGTTAGATTCCAGGAATGTCCACTGTCCAGCCGAGCCATTCGAACCACTCGAGCCACCCGAACTCCAGAAATGTGCTTGACGAATTTCATCAAGCACGGACGCCATTTCGCAAACCTGACCTTTTTCCCCGACGCGCTCAAGCACTCCAAAAACGGACGTGGGTCCCTTCTCGCCTGGATATTGGAAATATCTTTCTTTATTATCCAACAATCCCAACCCGCCAAATTTCCTCATATGCCATATAAGCTTGGACCATTTTCACGTTATCCTCGTCTAATCTATTATGGCTTTTGTTTTTCATCTTCCCGACTACAACGTCAATCCTCGCTCAGTAACTCCAATGCGTGACAGTCATCGGGATCCCACGACCCTATACCCATAACTTCGAAATTAGGATGTCTTGCCCTTGACGTTGGCCAGCAGTTCCGCAGGAGGCTCCTGCCGGTAGCCCTTGGGGTTGTTGGACACCCAGCGCCAAAGGTCCTCGCACGCCTTCTCCATCGTAAGCTCCGTCTTCCAGTTGAGCTCCTGGTTCGCCCGGGTAGGGTTGGCCGTCAGATCCAGCACATCGCCTTGTCTCCGCGGCACAACCTCGTAGGGGAGGTCACGCCCGACCACCGCGCTGAACGCCTTGATCATCTCAAATACCGTGCTGCCTCGGCCCGAGCCCAGGTTCCAAGCCTTCACACCCGGCTTGTGTTCACGCAGGTGGTTGAGGGCGACGAGGTGACCGCGGGCCAGGTCGACCACGTGGATGTAGTCGCGGATAGCCGTTCCATCGCGAGACGGGTAGTCTATAGTCCGACAAGCTTTCGTTAGCCTCCATCCAATTGCAAGAAAAGAACGGACCCAGAACTCGACGATTGAACTTACCATCACCAAAGACCAGAAGCTTGGGTCGGTCGCCAGTTGCGACCTTGCCAAGGAGAGGGAGGAGGTTGTAAGGCACGCCCTGGGGGTCCTCTCCCATGATACCGGTGGGGTGGGCACCGCAAGGGTTGAAGTAGCGCAGGTTGGCACCGTTGAACTGCTCGAACGGCTTACCGGCCTTCTTGGCATTCTGGCGCTCGGCGGTGATGAAGTCCTCGATGATGCGCTCAACCATGGCCTTTGTCTGTCCGTAGGTGTTGGTAGGGCCGATGGGGCAGTGTTCGGGAATGGGAATCATGTTCTCGAAGCGAGTCGCATCGCCGTAGACGGTGGCGGAGGAAGAGAAGACAATGTTGGTGACATTGTGCTTCTTCATGGAGCTCAGCAGGCAGATGGTGCCGCCG
The DNA here is from genome assembly GCA_022376655.1 of Xylariomycetidae sp. FL0641. Lineage (NCBI taxonomy): Eukaryota > Fungi > Ascomycota > Sordariomycetes > Xylariomycetidae sp. FL0641. Next base: position 17,714 of record JAJJKE010000079.1, read on the forward strand.
ACATTGACGTGATAGTAGGTGAGGGGAATCTCGCCCGACTCGCCCACGGCCTGCCTCGGGAGTCAGTCAAAGCTGCTCGACTGCAACTGGTGTAGGGGCAGCACAAGCTGCGGGGAGGAGGCTTGCCTTCAGCGCAGCAAAGTGGATAACACTGTCAATGTTGGGGTGGGCTTCGAAAACGGCGTCGATCTCGCTCTCTTTGGTGAGCTCGACCTTGTGGAAGGCAGGTCGCTTGCCGCAGATGAGCTCAATGCGGTCGAGGGCAACCTCGGACGAGTTGTAGAGACTGTCGGCTATGACGACATCGTAGCCATGCTCGAGGAGGGCGAGCGAGGTGAAGGAGCCGATGTAGCCCGTGCCACTGTGGTCTCGGTCAGTACATCATGGCCAAGAGCAGCACTCGCGCTGGAACTGCGCGGGACCCGACCGTCGATGCTCGTCGGGCGGATCAGGACAGGTTTCGAGGATTTCGAACAAGCGCGAACGAAGAGGAGGAGAACGGGAGAATGGCCTTACCCGGTGATCAGAACAGTTCCTACGGGCATGTTGAGGGTATAGTAGAGTCAATTGGATCGAACTTGCAGAAACCCAGGTGTCGTAGGTCGAGATAATGGAAGACAAGAAGCGCAGGACAAGAGGCGATGAGGCGGTCAAGCTCTAGGTTATGTCGTACAGTAGGCAATTATCAGAGAGTGGAAGGGAAATTAGAGGGGCAGCGTCTGGGTTGCCCCTCCACCCCTCGTCGTAATCGTCCTCCACGAACTGCGGCCCTTCCACCGGCGACCACACCCGCCAGAGCCCGCCATGATCGCCTGCCGCTAGTAGCGTGCTACAGTGGTACGTGGCGCTGGGCGAGTAAGGTAAGGTTTAAAGTAGGCAGCCCCGCCCACCCGCGCTGCCCGCCCACTCCCCTCACGAGGGGTTGACGATCAACTTACCCAGGGATTAAGCGACGGACCCTCGAACGCGCCGGGCGCTACTTGCCCAGTTCTAGAACTGTACCTAGTTATTATTAGAGGGTTGTCCAGCCAAGTACATCATCATCAAGTCGTGATTTGGTATGCCGTCATGGCAATTTCAAAGGTTCCAACGTTGTGATAAAGTATGGCTAAGTACCTTGGCATGAGCGGAGCCTGGTTGTTTTTGATAGATGCTTCCTCTTAGCAACGAAATTTGTGACAACTCTGAGCGCGGTATCCAAGAGCCGATCAGATAAACAGTTTCGGTGCTTCTAGCTTAGCCCAGGTGGGGAGTTCTGGAGAGACAAGGCAGGTGTTCAAGGCGATACTGCCATAACAAGACAGGTGACTAAAGTGCTGAATGACTACGGGCCGACGTAACACTCTGCACCCGCAGCGAGACACCGAACCTTTGCTCATGTTGGGCGGCAGTTTCGGGGCAGTTTCGGGGAGGCTCTATAGCTCTTGTAGATGCCTCGATGTATTTCAAAGCACACTCGGGGATATATCAAGTCAACTTGAATAAGTTGAATGTGTTTCTTGGTGTAAGTTATGGTTTAGCAAGAATTCGACCATCATAGGAAATGCATTCAGGTGGTTGTTGGGCAAGTATAGGTCGGGTAGGTGTTAGTTAAATACGTGTTCACAGCTAACACATTGCTATGACGGCTTCGTATGTACGTCTTGATGTTTGGGTAGATACGCGGTCCGGCACAAGATGCAACAGTATGACCGTCTTTGGTACCTACCTACCTACTTAAGTAGGTAGGTAGGTAGTATATTTGGGGACCAGCGATGCGACCGGTCTGCAAAATCAATACCCGATGCGATCCCTATTCACGATTAGTCCAACCACCACTGGGGAGGGCAGGTGTTGAGTCAACAGCATCCTTCTCCCTTCACCGAATCAAGAATCGTCCATAACCCTAGGTGTAGAAGTAAACCAGCACTGGCCGAATGGTAACAACTCGTAAGACACACACGTGTGAAACTACACAGAGGATCTAAAAGTCTCCGCACCGCCTGCAGCTCGCCCACTATGTATAAGAATCACTAAATCATTGCTAAAGAGGTTTTCTTAACATAATGAACCCAGAGGATAAATAGTTATGGCCTCGGATATCTTACGAGCCAGCAGATTTCAGAATAATTGAAATAATGGTGGTTATTCCATCAAGTCCATCCGCTAGAAACCCTTTAGACAATCGGCGTAAGACGGGCACCTCAGACGAGACGGGACGGGAGACCTGTGGCTGTGCTCTTGCTGAATTCCGCGCGCCATGCCTAAAGCGGAGTGCTGGGTTTTTGTGGCGGTGCATATTCAATTCCACCTCCAGCCCGCTGGTCGAATTGCAGGTGGAACCTGGAAGCCACGCGATCGGGACTGACTTGGCGCACGGGTAAGGCAGACGCGCGCCTGGCCGCATTCGATAGCATCTCGTCCTCTGCATTCCTCACTCATCAATTGCCAGCCATCATCCCGGATCTACGCATACAGCTGCCTCGCCGTTCCCTTGTACTAACAACGGCGATCTACACTAGAGCATTCCGACAGCCTTACCCCTCGACAGCCAGGCCAGCCCGGGCGTTGCTAGATACGGAACAAAGCAGCCGGTTCTGGTGCCTTGGTCACGTCTCAGTCGCGATTCGGCCGCTTTACACGCTTCGTCTCACACCCGCGCGCGACCCTCGCACCAAATCCGACGTCAGGTACCTACCTGATCTCATGTACCGACCCGTCTTCGGAACGTGTCCACGCAGACACAATCCTTGCCCACCTCACCCGTCGACGCCTTTGTGTCTTTGATGCCGCACCCGGTTGCAGTTCCATAAGGTAGCCCTTGCAGCCACTCGTCCTCTCAAGCTCACAAAGCACCCTCTTCCCATCTCGCCCGGCCGCTTTCAACATCCCAGACATTGTATCCTGGGCACCGTTGCTTGCGTCACGCAAAACCATTCATCTATCCTCTTGCCCAGCAACCCGCTTCATACACCCTCTCCTCGACATTGTCCTCGTCGCTGGACTCTGGTTCACCCGGTCTTCCTTTCACTCTAGGCCAGGGCAACTCACCTTGTATGTGGGTCATTGCCATAACCTATCTCATCTTCCGGCCAGGGCTGAGACCTCGGTACGTATATTCCTTCAATTCTGTTCATACATCTCTTGCACCCTTGTCGTGTATACCTTCGCGACATCAATACATCTTAAGCTTTTCACTAACGTTCAAATCCAGATACCATTGTCCTGGGTTCTCGGCCAACTAGCAGCGTGAAGCAGACATCAGCACACAATGAGCCAATCACAACCGGCGCCCCGGCGCAGCACTCGAGTGCGAAGGAGTGGTCGCGGTAATCAGGGCGGCGATGGTTCTCAAGCCAGCCCAACTGAGGGTAGTTCGCCCTCCACTGCAACGCCTCCTCCGCCTACTCCGACCTACCCAAGACGCAACCGCCCGCCGCCAGCAGAGCTACCAGGATTGTTTCCTGTCCATGATGGTTCATACGGCGTCAATACTCTTCTCAATATTGACGCTGCCACTAAAAAGGGAAAGAAAAGGACCCTCCCTGGAGCCCGGTCTGCGTACCCCGATGAAGACGAAGAGGACGCGTCATTTCAAAGGGCTATTGAAGCAAAGAGCGGAAAGCGTTTTAAGCCAACCAGTCTCCAGGCGCAATCGGCTCCTCCTGGCACCCCTGGAAGCGACGAGAATCGGCCGCCTTCCGTTCATAGCACCGATACCGCACCTCCTGAAGACACCCAAGTTCCACCCTGGAAGGGTCACGCATTCGGCGATCAACCCGAAACCAAGCGATCACCCTACAAGCGTGTGGAGCTTCCTTCACCGAATCTACATGCACTCGTCAACAATCGCCACCCCTCGGCACCACCTTTTGAACACATACCGTTCTACGGCTTGCCAGGTGGACGTGGCTCTTCCGTACCCATTTCCCCTCGCCGCCCCGATTCCTCGAGAAGCTTCAGATTGGAACGTAATCTCTTCGGAAACGCGGCTGTGAGTCGCCCCGACCCCTACAAGGGATGGAACTCCGGTGCACCTCCTCCCAAGCCACCCAATCCATCAGACAAAGAGACACAGCGCGAGAATCAGCAGCGCGAGAATCAACAGCGCGAGAAGCAACAGCGCGAGAAGCAACAGCGCGAGGAGCAACAGCGCGAGAAGCAACAGCGCGAGAAGCAACAGCGCGAGAAGCAACAGCGCGAGAATGAGCAGCGCGAGGATGAACAGTCCGAAGTGGAGGATGAACAAGTTACCGATACCACAAACAAGGCCGGTCGCAGACGCCGACCAAAGGCTCCGGTGAGAATTAGGAAGAAGCCACAGCCATTCGTGGCACCGAAACCTCCCGCTCCCACGACCCCAAAACAACCCGAAACCCCAAACAAGAACACGCTACGGAAGATCTCTAGTTTCCTAGCCGGGCTGAAGACCAACTATGTGGACCCCATGGCCTTAGCCTTTTGGTATTACCGTTCTTATCTTGCTTGGGCGGCCATCTTTGGTCTTCTTGTGTATGGCATTTTCTGGCTGCTGGGTAACCGCGAACCAAGCGAGGATCTTGACTGGCTCCTCTCAGGCATAACTGGTTTCTTCTCCGGTGTTTGGTCCGCTGGGAAGAGCTGTGTGTCGTATCTGGTGGGTATGGTCGTTGGCGTCATAGGTTGGGTCACCAGCCTCTTTTCCTCTTCGAGCAGACCAACCAATCTAAGACCGGCACACATTAATCCCGAGTCGTTCGTGGGGACAGTCAAAGCTAGACTTGCCGACAAGACCTTTGTTGAGAAAGACCAAAACGGCGAACTCAAGATAACGGACGATTTCTGGCATGCTTTTGCGCAGGCACTTGCAGAGGAAAACTCGGGCTTGAGTCGCGCTGGTGCAAAGGGGACCCTCTCAGATGATCTTTGGAACGACATCCAGGACCGCGTCGCAGAGTCTGGCTTGATCGATCGCAAGCTCGAGGAGCAAGTCAACCACCACTGGGATGATTGGTTGCGACGTAACGCCGCCGCAATTGACGCCGGAGCATCGGGTGGTACCGTTGTGAACAAGGAAGTTTTCGCGGACTTGCTCAAAGCGGAGCTCAAGAACCACAGGAAAGAAATCAACAAAGACCTGGAGCTTTTGAAGGAACGGGTCAACGGATCTTTGCAACAACTTGCTGTTCTCGAACAAAGTCTCTCGCATGACCACGGTCTCACCCAGAAGCAAATCAAGGCCGTCAAGTCTATGATTGATGCTGCTGTTGCCGATGCAATCAGAAAGGAAACGGCGAAAACGGTGGCGTCGGGTCGCATCAACGCAGTCACATCCCAAATCCTGCTCAATGGCGTCAACTTTTTCGGTCCTGGATCGGGTGCAACGATCGACCCAGATCTCACTTCACCCCCGTGGGTACCGCCCAAGAAGTCTATATTCTCCAAGGAATGGAGACAACGTGATGGTTACACACCGCGGTCACGCGTGGAGTCGTTGACACCCTGGCACGAGGAAGGAGATTGCTTCTGTGCCGGTCCTGACAAACATGGGTTTGGGCAGGGCACTGGCAACATCTCGGTCCTCCTCAGCCAAGATGTCGTTCCCACCAACTTGGCCGTGGAGCACATGCCCCAAGATACTATTCTTGACTCTGGCGCGATGCCCAGAGTTATCGAGCTTCTGGCCTACTTCGAAGAGTTGAACCTCCGTCGCGAGGTCGAGGCGTTTTCGGCGATGAAGTTCCCCGACGCGTCACCAGACATGAAACACCTCAACGAGGGTTGGGTGAAGATTGGCGAAATGACCTACGACAACAAGGGCGCCGTCGCCCAGATCTTCCCCTTGGACCCGATGCTGAGGCAGATGCAGGCCTGGTCGAACCATGTCTTGGTCCGTGCTGTCAACAATTATGGCGCTGATCATACATGTTTCTACCGACTGCGGCTCTACGGTGACGCAATTGAAAGGGATGAGTAGCCTGGCGGCTCGATGCCTTTGAGCAAGTCACTCTGGGTACATCAGCTCGACGGATGCCCTCACCCAGCGCAGGGTGTCCGCATAGAGAGGAGACGTTCTAGCGCAAGGGCGACATTCTCCCCAACCCACACTTTACATAATTGACGACAAACCAACAAACAAACAAGCAGTGCGTAGCCTTTCCAACAGGGGCAAGACGCAAGGCGCACATGGACATGGCAGGCTGGCAGTTAGGAGTTCAGTGGAAGATGCCTTGTTCAATTTCCTCCTCTTGATTTCGCGAGAGGGCTGCAAAGCCAGCCAGCAAGCAAGCAAGCAACAGCCCAGAACCAGAACCAGAACCAGCATTCGGAGTCCAAAGGGATGGACGCGACGCGACGATACCACTTTTCGGCTGTAGCTTAGTTTATTCGATGCATTTTTCACTTCTACTTTGCTGTTTCCTCGTTTTCGTGCTGCGTGTGACCTGGTAGACTGTGTAACAGGTACGCAGATGTGTAGAGGGAAGTTGTAGTTTTCCGTTGTCGCCATGCGGGAGACGCCGGCTGCTTGGTTCTATGGTATGGTATGTGTGTGTAGGTGTGTGTGTTTCTATGATTGTAAGATCTTTCCAGATGCTTCTTCTTGGTCTTCTTCTTGCATGCTTCGACATCAACTCGTGACAGGAACCTTCAGATTCTTCTTCAGCCCCCTCCCGGCACGCTCGCTACCTGGCAAGACAGGCAGGCAGCAGATCATTCCAGCCTGTCCCCATCTCTTCTTCTTCATCTTCATCTTAGATTTCCCCTCTTCTCCACCCCCCCCCGGTGTATACGTAGATACCTCTGTCTTCCATCTACCCAAGCCCGTGCCAGCAGCCTCGCGCACGCCAGGCTACCGATCCCGTCCCAACCGCTCCTCCTCGTCCTCCATCAGCTCGTACGCGGGCCGGAAACCGGTGTTGTGGTTGTTGTCGTCGTCCTTGCCGTCGCCGCCGCGGCGCAGGGCCGGGTTCGGGTGCGTGTCGTCGGTGCCGCCGAGGCTGGTGTAGCCCATGTCGTAGAGGGGGCAGTAGGGGATCTGGAGGGCGCGGATGAACTATTTTGTTTTTCCCTTTCGTCAGCCATTTTTCCCCCTTGCTTTCTTTCTTTCCTCCTCTCTCCTCGCAAGGGATAGACGGGAAAAAAGCGAAAAACTCACCCCCCACACCTCGCGGTAGTGCCAGTCGATGACGGGATGCACGCGCATGCACGCCGGCCAGCCGGGGTCGGTCGGGTCGAAGAAGCCCAGCGTGGCGCCGTGCGGGTCGGTGCGCCGCGTGCCCACGAAGACGGCCTGCACCTGCGGCCGCGACTCCCGCAGGTACGCGGTCAGCGCCGCGCGCATGCCGGCGTTCGACGACGTCGCCAGGTCCAGGTGGTAGGCGCGCGCGGACGCGGCCACGAACGCGTCCACCTCGGCGAACGGCTTCGCCGGCCGGATGTACAGCGCCTGCAGCGCGGGCGGGAAGGACGAGGGGTCGAAGTGCGAGCCGAAGGCCGCGAGGATCAGGATTAGAAGGACCAGGCAGTCTTTCCCGCCGTTGTAGGAGAGGGCTAGTTGTTCGGGCCTGGGTTGCGGGTGGTTGGTTAGCTTCGCATTGCTGGCTTTCCCCCCGGCGAAACACAGCTGTAGGTGGTCTCGCGAGAGAATGGACGAGGATGGGGCACAGGAGGGGAGAGGGCAGTACGCACCGGTACCGCCGCAGCGCATCTTCGATCACGCCGTTCGCGACGCGCACCTGCTCCTGCACGGCGCGCAGCACAGGATCGGCAGCTGTGTCACGCGCCAGCAGGCCGTCCACCTTGGCCTTGAGCTCGTGGCAGAGGGCCTCCATCTCCTTGGACGACGACTGGTCCGCCGTGCCGTTGGACATAGCGGCGGTGGTTGTGCTGCTGGTGGTGGCGCCGTTCTCGGGCGGCAACATGTCTCAGCCGTTGCTTTTCTGGTTCCCCTCCACGCTTGCGGGAGTCCTTGTAGTCGAGGCAGGTACTCAGGTAGGTAGGTAGGCTAGGTAGGTATTCGGCTGCTCAAGACACGTAGCTACCGAGGTAGGCTATGCAAGGGGGCAATGGTAGATAGGTAGGTTTATCGGTTGGTTGGTTGGTTCGACTTCGTCTCTCTCGGTCATGGGGTATCGTCGGCCATGCTCTGCTTGCTGATCTAAGCGCGGGTGGTGGTGGTGGTGGCTGGGAATCGGTTCGACGACATGAGCGCAAACTGCTTCTATCTGTTCTACACCGACACTCGAACCGACGGAGAAGTGAAGTCGCACGCAGGTGCTTCGAGGCGATGTCGCAGCTTACCTCCACGTTGATGGAAGACGGCGGAATTATTATGGGTCGGTGACACACCTATCATCCCTGCAAGTGCTTAGGCCGATGAGGGGCTTGAGGGGATGGGCGCGCGGGTGAGGGGCAAAAAAGGGGTCTAGCAATTGAAGCAATTTCCTGGCCGGTCTGCCATTTTTAGTAGGTAGCTCACCTCGGCATGTGAAGTCAGACTAAAGACACTACGATGCCAACTCCATCTGATGCCACCTCTAATGCAGATGATAGCGGAAGCGGGAAGCGGGAAGAACCGAACTGCAACTGGTAAGCGGTATCAATCGCAGTCAACTGTGAACTGCAACGGTCCAGAATACTTAGAGTGCAAGGTGGGCTGTGTGAACTGTTCATGTACATGAAACTCGAAATCAATCCTCCAACAAGCCCGCTGCCAATGCTTCGTAGTCCTCCAGGGTATCTGGTGCTTCCGTAACTTCAATGACCTTTCCTTTGCCTTTCTTGCCCTTGGCCTTGCTTTTCTGCGACTCTTCTTCGTCCGAGTCCTTCTCGAACCACTTCTTAGCCTTCTTGCGCGGGCGCTGCTGCTCTTCTTCTGCTTCGCTATCGCTCTCGCTCTTCTCGCCCGCCGTGGGAAGGGAGCGCATCATCGCAAGCGGGTCTTCCTCATCATCGTCGCCAGCCAATTTCGGCATCCCACCCATGTTCTCGCCGTTCTCCATAGCTTCCCGGGCCTTGCGCTTGGCCTTCTTCTCGCGTCGCCGCTCTTTGGCGAACGCCTTGTCGTCGATATCGGCCTCCTTGGTCCTAGTAGTCTCCCCTTCCACGAACTTCTGCCGTTGCAGCTCCGGAGCTCCCTCCTGCTTGAACTGGTCCTCATCCTTGATTCTGTACGGGTGGTGCGCCACGCCCTCTTCGTCGAACACCACCTTCTCACCCTTGCCCTTGAACTTGAGCATCTGCTTCTTCGACTTGAGCATTTTCTCCCTACGTTTTGAGTCCACCACGAATGGCTCTTCGCCACCTAGCCCGTGGATGATCTTTGCCCCTGGGGGTACAGCATCATCATCTGCCGCAGCATCTAGCTCGTCGCCATTCATAACTCGCTTCACCGATAAGAAGTCATCCTCGCCGTCGTCTGCTTCGCTATTCGCTTGCGCCTCCTCTCCGATCATTTTCGCGTAATGATCTGTGAGCACGTCCTGGTTCGTTCGTTCAAACATCTTATCAACCTTTGTCCGCACCTTTCGTTTCTTCTTGTCTGCGTCGTATTCGGATTCCGAGTCACTCGAGAGGCCTGCTCTTGGCGCGTTCTTGATCCGCTTGATATCGTCACCCTTCTGGAATTTGATCTGTGGCGTTCCAGGCAAACCTAAACTTGTCGCGTATGCGTCCAGGTCCAGCTTGTCCAAATCGAATATTTCCTTGTCTTTTTGCAGGTGTACAGATCGAACATAGGACACGAACGCTTTCTGGGCCAGATACTTGAGGTCGCGATTCTTGAAAACCATGGATTGGATTGCGTTCGAAACATCTTGCTTCTTCCGCTCTCGCACGTTAACTCGCTGGATAGGAACTTTCCGTTGCTCTAACCGCTTTAACATGCCTTCTTCTTCGCTGGGGTCGAGGAACAGGACAGCCTTGCCCTGTGCTTCGTAGCCTGGTCACGGTTAGCATGTAGTAAGTGCAGGGTCCGGTAGGGCAACGTACGCGCTGTCCTGCCAACTCGGTGAATGTAGGTGTCGACATCTTCGGGACAGTCCATCTGGACGACCCAGTCTACTGCGGGGAAATCTACCCCTCGAGCCACCACATCTGTAGCGAACAAACATGCATATTTGGATGCTGTGAACCTCGAGGTGATTTCCAATCGAGCAACTTGTTTTTGGCGTCCGCTAGTGATCTCGAGTCAGCAAGAGGTACTTTCCCGTTCCTCGCGAGCAGACAACCAATAGACAAATGAAGGTGTCCATGGTAAGGTATGGTAAGGCCCATCGCGAGCTGTGGATTGGTACGAGGGCGCATGCACTTACTGTAGGTGCAACAAGGAAATACCAGGCTGAAGATGCCGCAAGCTTTCATATGCAAACCGAACTTGCTTCCCCGAGGACAAGAACACGATCATCTTCGACTTCAAGTTGGCTTTAACAAAGCCCCATAGGGTGTTCATCTTCTCGGCTAATGGTGTGACAAGGTAGTGTTGCGTGAGGTTGGTTGGTGTTGCCGCCGCAGCAGCTTCGTGGACTGAAACGTATTCGGGGTCTTTGAGGGATAAGCGTGCAAGGTCGGAAATCTTTTTGCTTTGTGTCGCGCTGAACATCATGGTCTGCCTGGACTTCGGGAGGTGGCCCACGAGGGCGTCCACAGCAGATGCGAATCCCATGTCCATAATGCGATCAGCCTCATCGAGAACCAAGATCTGCAGGTTGTCGACGTCCAATTCCGGATTCTGGTCCAAGTGCTGCAACATCCTGCCGGGCGTGCATACTAGGATGTTCATGCGCCCCAGCCGCTCGGCTTCCTCTTTCAAGCTCTTGCCTCCAATAACCAGACCGGCGGAGAAGTGGTGATGTCTCCCTATCTTTCGCAACACTTCGAAGATCTGGACGGCGAGTTCGCGGGTCGGTGATAGGATCAAGGCCCCGAGGCCATCGTATTCGGTCCATTGTGCGCGATAGAGCTTTTCGAGTACCGGAACGAGGAAGGCTAGGGTCTTTCCGGAACCCGTTTTCGCGGCACCCAGGATATCATGACCTTTCAAACCTATATTTGCAGAAGGGTCAGAGAAGGCGCTCGGCGAGTGCATGTACACCAGTGTGGCTTCGGCATACCTAGAGGAATGGCACGGGCTTGTACATCGGTCAGGGTCTCGAAATGCGAGGCTTCGAGGCCTGAAGCTGTCGGTCGCGAAAGCGGCAGTTTGGAGAATTTGGTGGTGTCTTCGGCCTTGGGATCCTGGAAGATTCATTATTGTCAGGTTGTACAGCTGCCAGAGCAGCAAGCGATGCGACTCACGAATTGGTTGACGGCTTCTTGAAGCTTTTGTAGGTCTTCTTGATCTCGCTTCCGCTTCAGCGATTTCGACTCGGGCTTCTCTTTCTTCTGCTGCCTCTGCGGCGCACGTCCGGCGGTCCTGGAAAGCATCGTGGGCGTTGGTGTTGAGAAAGGCGGCGCTACAGATGGCAAGATCGGCAGAGCATTTGCACTCGCAAGGCCTCCATCGTCGCAAATATGCAAATATGCGTCGCGACGCTATCGAGAAAAAATTAAGTCTGGCGGGGCGATTCTGCCGTTCTGTGCATGGATTAGTGCTCCACCGCTCTTGACCGCCTGCCACTTTAATAACCCTGTAGGCTTAGCGTATCCCACCGCCCGTCCGCCATGCTCCACCGTGTCCCGCCAGGCTGTCTTCCAGGTTCGTTGTCTTGTGGCCCCGGCCCCTTGGAATCTGGCGTCTGGCTTCCATCTCTGCCGCTCACGCTTCACAATTTTCCATGCAATGGGCAAGCTGCCAGGCGGGTAGCAAGGTAATGAATTCAAGATGCTCTTTAGATTCGATTCACTCGTCGGATATCATTGAAACTGGCTATAGATGGCTGCGCGTAATTGAAACCCAATCCTATCCTACATTGTATTCCTGGTGGTATCCTGCAAGCTCCTCCCTTACTGATATCACAGCTTGACATCCCCCTTACAAGCGAGCCTTCTCCTTCGTGAGCGTGGCCTCCTCGGCGATCAGCTCAGCCGCCCTCTCGGCAACCCCCAAAACCGTGACCATGGGGTTGATGGTGGGGATGGTAGGGAACACGCCTGCGTCGACGATTCGCAGGTTCGTGAAGCCGCGGACCTTCAGTCTCTCGTTGACCACTGCCAGCTCATCGTGCGTGATGTCGCCCATACGGGTCGTTCCGCAGGGGTGGTACACCGTGTGAGCCGCCCGTCGAGCGTATTCGCTCAGCTCCTCGTCCGACTGGATCTTGGGGCCCGGCGCCACCTCCTGCTTGATCCAGTCCTTGAAAGGCGCCTGCTCCGCCACCTTACGCGCCGCCCGCATCCCGTACACGAGCGTCGCCGCGTCGTAGCCCTCCGGGTCCGTGAAGTACTTGAAGTCCAGCGCCGGCTTCACCCGCGGATCCGCCGACGTCAGGTACAAGCGGCCACGCGAACGCGGTCGGGGGATGTTGGGCGTCATGCAGAACGCGTAGCCGTCCTTAACCTCGGGGTAGCCGAGACGGAGGGTGTTGAGGGTGAAGGGAATCTGGTAGCAGTGCATCATGACATCGGCAATGTCATGGTCCGAGACGCCGAACGGGTTGGCCGCCGACCTCTTCGCTCCAGCCCCAGGCGCCTCCCGACGCAAGAATATTCCCGCGTCCGAGTCCATGGTCGTCTGGTTGGCGGGGACCGGCTTCTTCAGCTCCCACATAATGATACTCTCGGGGTGGTCCTGCAGGTTCTCGCCAACACCCGGGATGTCGTGCACGACCGGAATGCCGAGAGCCTCCAGCTCCTGCTTGGGTCCCAGACCGGAAAGCATCATCAGTCGCGGCGTGTCCACGGCGCCCGCAGCCAGGACGACCTCTGCCTTGGCCTTGAGTTCACGGGCGGAGCCGTCCTGGAGAGTCACACTCAAGCTGCTGACCTTGGTGCCATTCACGTTGATCTTGCCGACCCAGGCGTTGGTCAGGATGGTCAAGTTGGGTCGCTTCTCCTCGCCGCGCAGGATAGGGTGGATGTACGCCACGGAAGCGCTGGACCGTCGTCCGTCGTCGGGGTTGTAGCTAACATTGAAGAAGCCAACGCCCTGCGTGAGGGATCCGGTCTCCTTGATCTGCTTGTTGAAATCGGGGATGACGGGAACGTTCAGCGCCGAGCTGCAAGAGTCGACCCAGTCCTGGCACAGCTGGTTTCGGTGCTTCGCGTGGACGGGCTGGATCGTGTTCTTCAGCCGGTCAAGAGCCTTCATGAAGGTAGGGAAAGTCCATCCTCGGGCGCCCAAGGACTGCCAGATGTTCATGTCATACTCGAAGGGCCGGAAGGAGATCAAGGTGTTGTGCGAGGAGCAGCCTCCCAGGACCTTGGCGCGCGAGTGTCTGATGTGAGAGTTGCCTAACCACCCCAAAGCATGAGAAATCCCGTTCAACGGCATTGTACGACGAAGTGTACTCACCCATGGGCTGCTCGGTAGTACCGTAGTCATAGTCGAACTCGCCGCCCAGCATGTTCAACCACTCCCTCAAGTTGAGGACGCGGTCGTCATTGAAGTCGCTGGGACCAGCCTCGATCAAAAGAACCTTCTTGTCCGGGAGATACTCTGCCAGGCGAGCGCCGAGGACACAGCCGGCCGTGCCGCCACCCACGACGATGTAATCGTACTTGTCCGTGTCGGACAGCGGGAGCTGGTTGGTAGTCATCTTTCCCTTACGGCGCGAGCGAACACTTGAAGAGCGAATGGGAGCAGAGACAAGCACAGGCAGAGAGAGACACAGACACGAGATACAAGATCCGCAATTTGGCCTATACCCGACCAGAAAACTAAGTTCCGACCCAGAGCAGATGAGGAAGACAGGACTATTTAAGGCTTTTCGAACCGGTCACCCAGTCTGGCAGCGTCCAACAAGTACGAGCTCGGCGATAAACCGGTCAGGTCTCGTTAGCTTGGCCATGCACAGTCGGCTAGCCATCTGCATCGTGCCATCAGACTGGATCCGCCGGGGATGTCGCTGGTCTCGTTACGGCGAGCGGTGTGCTCCTTGCTCACGAGGCGTGACGGGCGTGACTCGCACACCTCAGCCATCCGCTATCTGCACACATTACAGTCGCAGGATACTGCGTCAGGATTAGGCCCTGCAGGGACCTGCGTGCTAAGCCTAGTGCTGGATCAAGTGGGCAGCGCTAGACGACCCCTACTCGACGTCCACGGTGTCGACGTCTCACCAACACGTCTTACGCCATTTCATCCTTTATCACGACGAAAAAATTTCCTAGCACTGTCCGATAGAATATCTGGGCATGTCTGGCTCTGCTGTACGCCTGTCACACCCCAGAACGGCATTCTCATACGCTCCACGTCAGCCCAACGTACGATAACTCATCATTCCCACCCCGCCTTGCCCTTGCCGGTACTGCGGACGACCGACGGACGTTGACTGCCACCCCGCTCACCGTCCAGCCGTCCTTCACCCTGAAGCCCCAGCCAATTACAGGGCGAGACGGCGCCAGAGCCGCTTTTCGGACAACCCGGCAGGCGGCATGTTGAAGCCGCGTCCGCTCCACACGCTGCCAGCTGGTTAAGTAATACCGCCGCCAGTGGAACGGCCAAGGACCGTGTAACCGTGTGCAAACGACTCAGTCGGTTCAGTTCCCCTGGACGCTGGCAGACGCCCGAAGACGCCCTAGAACCATTGGAAACCGTCGTCCCGGGGCCTGGCTCGAAAACTGGTCAGGCCTGATCCTGGCGGACGCCACAGCCTTGGTCTAGGTAAGCTAACGAGGCTCGTTTTCCCGATTCTCGATTCTGTTGGGATCGGATCGTCTGAAGATTGCTTGATCGATCACCTGCGTCAAACTGAGCAATCCTACCCGGACCTTTGCGGCACTGACTGTACCAGCCTCACTGCACGACTTGCTGCACAGTCACGAGGCCGACAGTGCCGTGCTTATTTGAAGAACCTCACATCGCCATAAGGGTCGCCCTGACTGATTGTTGATGTCGAACCGCAACAGCATCTCATCCAAACTCAACACCATGACGCGCAAAGAAGGGGACCGCTACGCTTTCTACGCGGGCAAACCGCAGACATCGTCGGAGTCGTCTGGCACCTTCGAGACTATCGACCCGTCCACTGGAGCTTCGCTTTGCACAATTCACTCTTCGTCGCACGGGACCATTGATGCCGCCGTGGACTCCGCCAAGAAGGCATTCCCTTCGTGGTCCAGCACTCCTCCGATAGAGCGTGCGCGCATCCTGCAACGCGCTGTAGCCTTGTTGCGCCAGAACAACGATGCCTTGGCTCGCATTGAGACTTTAGACACCGGCAAACCCTACTCGGAGACCTCGACAGTCGACGTGGTAACAGGCGCCGACGTGCTCGAGTATTTCGCCAACCTGGTGGCGAGCGGCGGTTTGAATGGCGAGGCCTTCCGTTTGAGGCCATCTGCGATGGTCTACACTACCAAGGAACCCCTTGGTGTGTGCGCTGGTATCGGCGCCTGGAACTACCCCATCCAGATTGCTTTGTGGAAGTCTGGGCCATGTTTGGCCGCCGGCAACTGCATGGTCTACAAGCCAAGCGAGTTCACCCCGCTACACGCCGAATACCTCGCTTCCATCTACCGCGAGGCAGGCGTGCCAGAAGGCGTGTTCAACGTGGTCTACGGCGCCGGCGACGTCGGTGCGCACCTCACCACTCACCCCGCCATTGAGAAGGTCAGCTTCACGGGCCAAGTCAGCACCGGCAAGAAGGTGGCAGGATCTGCTGCGGGCAACATGAAGTATGTGACTATGGAGCTTGGTGGCAAGAGTCCCGTGGTTGTCCTGCCAGACGCCGAGGTGGACAAGGCGGTTGATGTGGCCATGATGGCCAACTTCTTCAGCTCTGGTCAGGTCTGCACCAACGGCACACGGGTGTTCGTGCCACGTGCGATGAAGAAGGAATTCGAAAGCAACCTCCTGGGCAAGATGCAGTACATCCGCGCCGGCGATCTCTTCGATATGGCCACCAACTTCGGCCCCCTGAGCAGCAAGACGCACCTCGACAAGGTGGCAAGCTACGTCCGCCGTGGGATTCGGGAGGGCAAAGCCACTCTTCTCTACGGAGGAGCGGAGGCTCCGGAGAATCTGCCTTCCGACCTCAAGAAGGGAAACTGGATCAAGCCTACCGTCTTCACCGACTGCACCGACGACATGGCGATGGTGCAGGAAGAAATCTTCGGGCCGGTGATGTCGATCCTGTTCTACGACTCGGTGGAGGAGGCGGTCCAGCGCGCCAACAAGACGGAAATGGGGCTTGCATGCGGCGTGGTCGGCCGGGACATCGACCAGTGCCACCTGGTGATCTCCAAGCTCGAGGCCGGCATCGCGTGGGTCAACACGTGGGGCGAGTCGCCGGCGGAGATGTCGGTCGGCGGGTGGAAGTCCAGCGGTGTGGGCGTGGAGAATGGCAAGCGTGGCATCGAGGCTTGGGTGAAGAACAAGAGCACGCTTATCGAGATGGGCGGCGAGGTCGGCTCGGTCTTTTCGAAGCTATGAAGGTCACTCGCACCAAGACGGTCTAGATTTTCCAAGGTCGAGTTATGTACCAGGAACAGGGGCATGGTCTGTTGGTTTTTTTCTACGGCTAGAAACGAGGCATGAAAAGGGCATGTAAGACATCAAACACTACGAGTATAATCACCCTATCACGACAATAACGATTCCTTATCCCCTAATTCACAAGTTGCTGCTGTAGGAGCCTCTAGGTAGGTATGCTGGTTCTCGAATTCGAGTTACAGTCCTTGGTCACATCCAGCGTCTTCAAGCAACACACCTTGGCCAATCGCAAAAGCCACCACAGATTTGTCACTTGACTCCCCGGCCATGCACATTCCCTGGCCATGAAATGATTATCCTGTAGGCTGATTTGTGATGGGACATCCCCGCGCCGCTTCAAACCCCCTTGCCTCTTTTACCCCACGCCCCAACTCAAGCTACCAAGGCCCAGGACCAGAAGCCAAGCCTGCATTCGGCATGCATTGGACTGCCTCGACTGCATACGACTGCATAGAAGTCGTTCGAGCCCTTCGCTAGACCACATTCACCGAGATTCCCTGCCGAGACCTTTTCAAAGGCCTCTCTGGGTGACTGTGCCGCACACATAGTGTGAGGAAATAGAGGTCACGCAACGTCGTCGTCATCGTCGTCTTTAGTTCTTCTCATCCATCCTTCGTCCACCGTCTGCTCCGTCAAGTTACCAAGCAGCCGCCCAGAAGTGGGAGTTTCAAATGCAACCCCTATCCAGCTTGTCTTGTAGACACTCACGGCCTGGCCCGACTATTCAGAGCCGGACGTTTGGGCGCTCAACCACTAGAGGCGCCGGCGGAGAACCCAGCCTAGCCCAGCCCCGTCACAAGAACGACCCCTCGGCCCCGGACACGCGGGGATCCAGTCCAACCTGGGCCTGGTCAGATATGGATTGTCTATCACAGCAGAGATTGTCAGATCGATGTGCGACGGTTGGCTGTGGTCACTAATAAACTGCGAAGTACCAATCCAGTCAGTCCCCGGTTGCAGATGTGACCGTAATACGGCTCGGACCTGGGACAGTGTCCGCCGCCCGCCACCGGCTTGCCTATTTCCCGTGCCGTCCTGCTGCTGCTGCTGCCGTCTTACCTTACCTTACCCTACCTTCCCCTTACCTACACCTCTTCCACGAGACACCTATCAACCGTTACCTACAGACTTATCTTCCGATATCGGGTAAGGAGATATTGCCCACCCACGCATGGGCTTGCTCTCTTCGGCCTCCGTGCTCACTGGAGAACGGCCACGTCAATCGCAGGCAATCGACTGGCTACCTGATAGCTGCCCGCCTGTTCGCTGCTGTGCTGTTCTGCCCACCGCCACCCGGTGGGCACGTTTCTCCTGCCCAGGCTTTTTTGGTCTGCAGCAACAAGAACATCAACAGCAAACATCGCCTTGGATTGCGCGCTGATCTGATCTGACCTGACAACTTGCAGAAGGCGGTCTGGGGGATAGATGCCTTACCTTCGAGATCACTGTGCGTGAAGCGCTGCGCCACTCGGCTTGGCTGTCCTTGCGGCTTTTTTTTTTCTTTCTTCCATCTCTATACCTGCTCTCTCTGAAATGATGTGCGGTGTAATAAGTGATGAGTGCGGCGTGGCATGGTCAGATCAGCATCCCGCGTTCTTCTGGATGAGCTGATGCGCGCATACCATACTAGCATGCGCTGCGTCATTCGCTGCTCTCCTGCTCACGTACATACACAGAAACCACAGGCTACCCAGGCGATTTCGTGGAATCCTTCCATGCACCGTGAGCGTGGCTGCAAAAAAACTCAAAGTTTCCTTCTTGGCAGATGACTGACGCCCAAGGGATGGATGAACCTGTGTGCCTGTGTACCGTACCGCACCGTCATCCCACGTCTGCTGCTTGGCGAGAGACATGTTCCCTTCTCTCTGTGATCGGTGATTCTTCAACGGCGTCTGATGACACTGTGGGCTGAATGAGGTTGCTGGCCGGATCTGGAAGTTCCACTGCAAACGGCTGGTTGCACCCAGTGGCGCGTCCACGAACGGAAACATGTGCACCCCCGGAATCTTGCTCCCACGAGGCTGTCGTCTAGCCATTGGCCTGGGCCATATCCTCCACTCAGCTTTGCAGTGGCACAAGGCTGGCGCTGGCACTTTCACTTCACAAACAACCTTGTTCTTTCTTCCAAGGTCACTCCATGGCTCTCGAGTTCGTTTCCAGTTGCGAACCCTTCAACCCCTCTGCATGCATGCACAACAAGGCTATCCGTAGATGTTCCGGAATGTGAGTACCTCGCTGCTGGCATTGAGTCACAGGACCCTAATTCGATGCTCAGTCCAGTGGGGTCTCTGGCGAGAGTTCATGGTTTCCTTGCTTGACCACAGAATAGGATCTATCAAGCTACAGTATACCAAGTCGCGTCCGCCGCAAAGCCCTGGATTCCAAGGCCCTCCGTTACAGGCCAAGTGTATTGGAGATCGGGAAAACTCTGTCGTGGCAACGAAAAGCTTACGATATGGTTTACATCCTGGGCGATGCCGTATACCGGTATCTCTCCCATCTTCCCTCGAGGGGCCTACCGTGGGGTCTGGGAAGGCAGGCGAAGGCTACACCTACGAACCCTGGGCGTTCACCTCTTCCCGCCTACTTGGGCTATGGCGAACCTGGATCGTGGTGGACGTGGTCGTTGGGTTGAGCCTTGGTCTTCTGCTGCCGCATGCGGCACTCGTGATGGGAATGCAATCGGCAGTGTCCATTCACCGTACTACTCCAGGAGATCATTCTTCTCGAACGACGGCAAAATCCACAGAACTCGTCTGTGTGCCCGGTCTGCGTTTATTGTTAACCGAGTGTACTTCGTCGGCTATCGAGTTTGCCATACGCCAGCCACTCATTCCTCGACCAACATTTTTCGCACGCCAACTGCCTAGAGTCTCTCCCCAGGGTAGACAACCCATCACGAAGGTGAAGCGGTCGTTTGCAGCAGCTGGGCTCTGGGTATGCTGTGGAATCGTAGGACACCAACATTGCCGGCGAAGTGTGACTGAACAGTGAAATGGAAGCTTCCATTCAAGCACAGATTTCAAGTACCGGTAAGCTCTGAGAAGTCTATATAAATGACCCAGCAGAAGCAGCATCAACGGGCAAAGGCCGAGGAATGGACAAGAGCAACCAAGAGATCCTACTGCATCAGTTCAAACCATCATCATGTGTCGTCACCTGCAGTTCGTGAAGGACTGCACCCACGAAGATACCGAACAATCTGGCTGGAACCCCCTGAACCCTCAAGACTGCCCAAACGCAGTACAAGCCAACGGACGAGATGAAAATGGCGTACTGCGGCGCTGCTTTCCACCACAGGTGGAAATTGTCTATGCTTGGGGCTATTGTACCAACAACGAATGTCGACGAACAGCACACAAGGACCACGGCTGGGAATGCTGTGCTTGCGGCCAGCAGACGACTAAATACACGTGGTGCGAAAATCTCGAATGCGGCCACCGCTTATGCGACTCATGCCTCGATCCCATTTGCGCATATTGTTGCGAGTGTAGCCAGCCTATAAGGCGTGGCGATTTCTGTCGCTGTCTCCATGTCCCGTGCGAGAAATGTACATACCTCTAATGAATGGCAAGTGAGTCTTGGTGTATTTTCAACAAGTATCCGTCGAGAGTAGGTAACTAACACATCCCGCGACAGGTCTATCCATACCTACGGGCCTCGGCTGGGATGACAGAAGCGAAGAGGTAGATTGAGCAGGTGGTATTGGAGGGAGATGCTTTCCGAGAGTGTTGGATGTGATTATCCCATCCGCCAAGGTACTACCTTAAAGTACCTAGGTACTTAGGTAGATGAATTGAAAGCGGGCGCATAGCCTTATACACCCAACGTATAAGCAGAAGATAACAGGTTGATCCGCATCGGAACATAAGGCACAGATGTATGATACACTGATCGCGCAGAAGTATTCGCCAGGCCTGCGACTCGCCGTACCTGTAGCGGTTGGGATAATCATTACTTAGACGATTATCCCATTATCTTGTTAAGCCATAGGATAATCACGTCCTAGTACGATTATCTTATAGGCTTATCAAGATGGGATAATTGCCAGCAATATGCTTATCCCTTTTGAGGTCTAGGCAGACTCCATGGCCAGGGAACGTACACTTCTCCATGGAAAGTGTACATATGTTGTTTGTGACTGAATCCCATGAACTCGGGCAACGGACAATAGGGGAGGAGACGTAGTGGGGCAGCGGCGCCGTACCTGGGCAGTGGGCGGTTCAGCGGCCAAGGGCTTATCGATAGGCCTTGTCAATAACACTCGGTCCCAACAACCATTAACAACACCAACTCCAACACCGCCCGGCCGCCCGCCCTCCTCCTCCGGACTTTGCCCGTCTATTCTAGTTCGCTGCGGCCTCAATGGTTCATCTACCACACTTTCCTTTCATTGGCCTTCCCTGGGAATGAGCGTGCCACGATGTCCTCGCTACAATCCACCATCGCGCGTTCGCGGTCTCTGCGCGTCCCCTCCAAAGCGACCTTGACCGCTCCGCAAGCAGCTTCGTCCGCCGCCACGTCCCCGTCGGTCCCATGCTCGACCTCGAATCTCTTGCTGTTCCTGACCAACCTGCGTCTCCTGGATCTTGACCACGAACCCGACTGGCCTGACATCACCCCGGCCACCTTCTCTGCCAAGGACGCAGCTGGCGGGCAGAGGAAACGAATACAATGCGTCGAATGGGCCCTGTACCAGCTATTTCTTCTCTGGGACCCCGAAGAGACGCAAAATGTACGTGATGTTCCACCGTTTACCGGCTGGCTGGGTGGCTGGTTGGGCTGACCGCTCGCAGAAACTGCGCCCCTTCTTCCCACCTCTCGACCAGGTCCAGTCCATCAACCTCCGAGCTGCTCTCACCCGGGGGCTGGAGCAGGCCAAGAAGAACGGAGTACTCGGTCGCGATGCCGTAATCAGGAAGACTATGCTGGACGAGTGCAGAGGGGAGAGATTGGAAGAAGTTCTCGCTGTCTTCTCTTCCGCTGTGCTCAAGAAACTCGTTGCCGAGCGGGCACTGAACAGTGGCCCCGAATACCGTCCTACTGTCTCCGAGAGTCTGGCCCTGGAGAATCGAGGCTACTCGGGAGACAGGACCGAATTGAGCGTTCTACTGCTTGCACACAAAGCCTCACTGCGATCTGCGCTAGCGAGGAAGAACATTGCACGGGAACGGTACCGCGACTTCGAGCAGCAGCTCGCTGCAAAGGAACAAGCACTTGCCCACCGACGGGATCAAGCGACAGCATCATCTCAAGCCAAACCGATCCAAGTTTCCGAACGAGCGAGAACCGAGGCCTGCAAAATCATCCGAACCAATTGGACAGGGAACGAAAAGTGGCTTGACGGGCTTCTTCACAATGGTACCGAATCTAGAAGTGGTGGTTTACTTGGAGCACGTTTTTCAGACGTTTGGACAGGAGTGGAGAAAGGGAGGATCTCAGATCTGGAAGACAAGAATGCCGGCTTGCTAGAGCAATTGGACGACCGTGTCCGCGTACAGACGAATAGACTCGAGAAATGGACCGACTTTCGGAAGAAAATGTTCGGCGAGGCACCGCCAACCCGGCCCGAGACGCCAAAGAAGACCAAGAGGCCCGAAGACAATGGCTTTCGTCTTACGCGACATCTCGACAAAGAAGTCCAGCCAGTCGATGCTAAAACACTTCCCCCTCTCGACTCGCCGCCCCCAGAGTACGCAAGATTGTTACAGGGACTGCAAACCGGTCTTGGTGGTGGCGAGAAGCCGAAATTGCCCGACTTTTCGAACCTGCTCGGAGGAATCCGCCGTGTACCTACGTTCCCGCGCGACCAAGACCATGTAGCTTCGCCGCCAGTAGCGGTAGAACCAATATCCGACCTCAGCGAATGGGAAGATGAACCTGATGAATTCCAGCAACCTGGCCAGAAGGCAGAGCCACCAGGAGACCGCAACAGCCGGCTGATGGCTTCCCGTGGACGACAATCACCTACCAGACGACATGCGCCGAAAGGGAAGGCAGTTGACACAGCTCCTGTCGAGACAGATGACCATTTAGACGAGGGACATCATCAGCCACCGAGGTCTCTGTTACAACATGATCCTCCTCCAGTTGTGCTACACGCTTCTGATAATCCGGATGACCGCGATGCTGTGGAGGCTCCATCATCTTTAGGGCTTGACGGCACCCTCACCCAGGGCGACTCCGCCATACACTCTGAAGTAGCCAGAGAAGATAGCTTGCTGTCACCGCCGCGTCCAGCATCACCCACGCAGGCTCAAGCAGATGCGATCTTGGCTTCCATGACGAACGCATCACCCTCACCGGTCAAGAAAGCTCGCCATATGCTATCACTGGCAGAGAGGACTCGCATGTCCATGACACGGAAACCATCATCTGAGCCAGATGACGACGAGCTGGAACAGATGACACCTCTAAAGCCCAGCCGTAGTAGGCCTCGGGAAGAGCCGGTCGCAGAGACAGCAACGGAACAAGGAGAAGAGTATGAGGACCTAGTAGCGCGGACCCAGCGCTCCATGGCCGGATATGAGGCAGCACGGCAGAAGGCACAGCTGGAGAGACGCAGGTCGGAGAGGACGAGCAAGATGTCTACGTCCCCGAAGAAGGAAGCTTACTTTCCGAAACTCGACGAGGAAGCGGTGGGCGATACATCCATCGCAGAGGAGCTCCTGGAAACTCCGCAGGTGGACTACGAAGCGGTTTTCCGCAGCCGACCCCGCCTGGCCATGAGCCCGACTCCTTCTCCCAGCCCGCGGTTCAGGTATGATTAAGACAGACGGCCGGGAAGCGTTGACAGTTTCGTGTAGATGCTTTTATAGTATATGATACCATTGAGTACGTGGCCCTGCTTGCATGGCTATCGAAGTGGCCTTTTTTTTTCTCTCTTACTTTTCTGCATGGTGTCGCGCCGTTGATACTCCTCTTCTTCAATGTTTCTCCTCTGCTTTTCGACCGTTTCTCCTTTCCCGCGCCAGCTCAAACGCTTCCTCCCTCCCCCCATCACTCGTCGTAGAACACCAGCGCCCTCGCCTCGATGCTCACGCGGTCCGGGGCCGCCTCGGTGGCCGCCGGGTCCTCGAAGGCGGAGTGGGGGGCGCGGCGCGCCAAGCCCGGCCGGTCCGCGCACGCGTCGAAGCACTTGATCAGCAGGACCTCGGCGGGCGTCTGGCGGTGCTTGTAGAACCAGCGGTGCTGGTCCGGTGATCTGGGCGGCAGGATGGTCCACGTCTCGTCGCGCTGGTTCGAGGGGTACAGGATCGAGGCCGCGACCAGGTCGCTGTCCGGGATCGAGGAGGCGGACGCCACGCAGAGGGGCGATTTGAGGATGGGGAGTATGGGGCGCCAGACCTAATGCGCGGGGGGTGAGGGGTGAGTAGGGGGTGAGGGACAGGAGAGAGGGGGGCAGGAAGGGAAGGGGGGTGGGGGTGGGGGAAGAGGAAGCAGAGGAAAGAAATAAAGAAAGAAAGCAACGAGAAGGGGAAGGAGGCAGGAAGAAACGAGACAGAGGGGGAAAAGAAGAAGACACACGTTAATAATCTGCCACCGCCGCCCCTCCCGCAACACGGCGTCCGCCGCGGCGTCGCCCACGTGCCGCCGCAGCACCAGCTCCGCCCCCGCGTACGACTGGTCCACGTGCGCCCGGAACAGCGGGCCCCGCGCCCCCCGGTTGCCCTCCCCGCGCGCGTGCCAGTCCGTCGGCCCCGCGCGCGTCTTGTGGTCGAAGACCTGGGCGCGGGGGGCGCCGGTTCTGAGGGGGGAAGAGGGGGGGTTAGTTGGTTCTGTGTATAGCGAGAGAGAGAGAGAGAGAGAGAGTGTGTGTGTGTGTGTGGCAGCGAGGGCTGAGGGGAGGAGGTGCTGGCAACGGAAGGGGGAGAGAGAGAGGAGGAGGAGGAGGAGAAGAAGAAGAAGAAGAAGAAGAGACCAAAAAGGCAAGAAAGAAAACCGCCCACGCTGCCACAACAGCCCCGAGCTGCCAAGTTCTACGGTGCACGCATGGGGGGACAAGGAAAAAGGGGCACACCCACAGCTCCCGCAGCAGCGCCTCCGTCTCCGCGTAGTACACCGCCCGCACCCTCTCCGCATCGAAGAAGTCGTCGCCGCGCAGCGCGCTCGCGTGCCCCGCGAACCGGAACCCGTGCTCGTCGAGCGTGTAGGCGGCCTCCTCGCCCGTGACGTCGCGGATGCGCGTCGGGTGCGCGACGGTCGGGCGCTCGTTCTGGACGGTTCGGCTGGGGGGCTTCGGGTTAGTTTGCTGCCCGGTTCGTGTAGGAGGAGCAGGAGCAGGAGCAGGTACTCGGAAATCCGGATCGGCAGCGGCGCCGTCCCGTCCCCCGGGTCTCGGTAGTAGTTTATCACGGCGGACACGTCGTGGCGCTTTTCCGCCGCCAGCTCCCGCGCTACCGGCTCCGGGACGGCGAGGGTGCGGGCGGGCGAGAGGGTCGTTGCGGTGGTTGCCATCTTGCTGCTTGCTGGCGGTGTCGGGAGAGAATCTGGTTTTGCTGTTGACGAAAGTCTCGAGGGTTGGTGTGTCAGGACCGCGGAGATTTGAAAAGCTGGCTGGGGGGCGAGGAGCTGGTCACGCGTCATCGCCCCGACCCGAATCGACTTTACCCGCCGTACACGAAGCAATCTATCGGCTGTGCGGGGTTCCCCGCGAACAGCAAGTAGGTAGGTACCGGTAGGTGACATCGCGGATGTGAATGCTGCTTGGCTTGAGATACGTAGAGCCCGCAAGACCCCCGCAGTGGTGGTGTGGTGGTGGACGTCGAGTTTGGTGGTCTTCCAAGTGTACCGGTAGGTGAAACGAGTGACGTCCTCACCTCGAGCATGTCACTGGTAGCGTGGAGGTGACACACGCTCTTATAGGAGGCGGCACCGACGGTCGCAAAACCGTTGCTCATGCCTTCGTAACACCACGAAGAAAACCCCTATCTCTCTATCGTGTCATTTCGCTCTCACGTATCGCGCCGTTTTCATGGATGATGGTGGTTCGGTGCCAGGCGGGCGACTGAACAGCTTCCAATGGTACAAGCGTAGGGTGACTGATCATCCTGGACTACACGGGCAATGAAATAATGCTCTTGAAAAATGAGTATTCCATGATTATTTCATTAATTGCTTTTGTCTTTATATGATAATGGATATGGTGTTTCCTCTGGAAGCTCGCTTGGCAATCATGGTCCTCACTGCGTTGGCTGCTATTCCACTGCACGTTATCCCGTCCGCCACCTGATTGCCCGAGTGGCCCTTGGACTCGCTAGTTGGCATGTCAAACATCACCGTCGCGAACTCAAACAAGTAGCGATGCGTCTGTGACAGCCAGAACCCCTTCATGTCCCTGCAGTAGGGGAAAGACTACTGGTATGTACTGCCCACCATCTCGCGCCTCTCACGCTCGGTGGGCACCGCTCCCTCCCTGTGGCCAGCTACAGTGGGCAGCTATGATGACCAGATGTCGTTCGAGCTGTTCTCCTTAGGCGCAGAGCCCATAAGCCCTTAGGATGCTGTTTGCTCCCGTATCTCATACCAGTACGAAGGGAATGGACCCTCACGTAGCCAGAAATTAGAGTAGATGCGACACGATGCTCAAGAGACACAGTATTGGTGAAGTCTTCTCATTGACGTAGGGTATCGAGGTAGTAGTTTTACAATCCTTATCCATACATGGCCAGACCGTGTTGGCCTTCAGCTCAGTCCGCGCCGTCTTTAATGTTTCCCAGGTATGAGTTTTTCGATTGTCCGCTTCACCTTGCTGCCGGAAGACTTCTTCTAGGATCCAGCGTCAGTTTATGTGCGGTGCTCTCTCTATGGGTTGGGCCTTTGGGCGGTATCTTACCCCCATGCTTCCTTCGACGCTGTCCATGAACTCGTGTTCTGCCTCGGCGGCGGAGTCGGGTAGCCCGCGCCTCTCGGCTGCCTCGTGCTCGTGCTCCTCTTGTTCGGCATGGTGGATGAAGTCGTGAGCCTCCTTTACGGAGGCGTCGGGAAGACCGTGACCTTCGGCAGACATGATGGTAGGTGGTTCGGGTCTGGTGTTTGATTATAGCTTGTGGGTTCGCGTCTTAAGTTTGGATGGAACGTGTACAAGATGATTCCCTAGAGGAGCGATGCCCGGGAAACTTGAGGGGATGCCAGAGCTATCTATACATCCCCGACTCACGAGCAAATTTGGAGTAGCTTCAGACCACGGGTTAGCAAGAGGCCAAATGACCTCATGCCTGATGTCAGGTAGTCAGACGAGTTCACCATCAATTCATCCTCGCGAGGACTCAATTCGTCGGCGAGATGGTTATTCGGTCATCGTCCACATCTTCCCACGTCATATCGTCGATCCCAAATGTTGCAAACTGGTGCGGAGAGAGGGGTTGAGTTCGAGTTCTGTGTGAACACCTGACCCCGAGATCGTCGTGCCAGGGCCGGATAAGGTTCACCATGTCGGGTGCGGAGGTGTGTTGGGATTGGGTGGTCCTGACAACCCCTCCCATTATTGGTCGGCTTGGATCGGTGCTTCGTTGGATATCGCATCTGATACCGGACCAATGCAGACTTCCCGTAAGAACGTTGGAGTCCATTCCACATTCCGACGAAGACGTCAGTGCTTCCTGAAAACCTCACGTCCCTTGGAGATCTCCTGGAAGCTTCTGGATGGAAATGGAAATGCTTGATGTTGGTGGTGGTGGCTGCGGCAACGTCCGGGTGTATCCACCGTTCCCAGATGAGGCCATCGCCAACAAGTCTGGTTTCAGCATACCTTGATATGTACGGACTCGCTGTGACAATACAAGGATTCCGAAGAAGGGGGGACGATGAGATGAGACGTGGGGGCCAAACGGTGGTGTGGAAGATGGGGAAGACGGTCAAGTGGCTGGTGCTGGTGCCCTGTGGCTGGCATACAATCCGAATCCGGCCCAAGCTTACGAAGGATCAGGTCCGAAGGCAACCGTCAATTCACCAACAACCAACTCTTCATGGCCATCGCATCATGTCGCGCATGAGCCGAGGCTGCTTGAGGTGTCGTCAAAGACGCGTCAAGTGTGATCAGGGCAGACCATCCTGTCAGCGCTGCATAAAGCGCGACGAACTCTGCCAAGGCTACCGCGACGATGCCTCGCTCATATTCCGGGACGAGACCGACAAGACCACCAGAACTGTGGAGGCAGCAAGCAGCGGCCATGCATACCCATCCCGCCATCACCGCAGGAGTAGGTCATCGTCTGATAGCCATGCCTCGACGAACAATGTTGGCCTCGCGCCGGAAGACGCAGCTGTCGAGGCCTTCATGCAGAACTACGTCGTACAGCCCTGCAACCAGAAATCGTCGCCGGGCTTTCTTGAGCATTTGCCTTGCATGTACAAGGAGGTCAACGTCAATGGCCGATACGCCTTGCGCTGGGCCGTCCAAGCCGCAGCATGTGCCGATGGCTCAAGAGATGCGAGAGGCGGCGCTTCCCAGTGCGAGGCTCTACACTACTATGGCCGCTCTCTCTCCGCCTTTGCTAAATCGCTCTCAACCCCTGGCAAGGTGCCTGATGACTACGACTTGATGACCGTAGTCATGCTGGATATTTTCGAGGTATACCCCGCCCCCGTACTTCATCGGGAATCGAGCCTGATGTCTTCCCCAGAATGTCTTCTTTGAAAGCCCATCTATGCGGGGTTCTCACGCCCAGGGAATGGCACAGATTCTTCGCCTGCGGGGGCATGAACAGTTTCACAACCCGCGCGGCTGGAGCCTCTTCCAATTAGCCCACCATAAACTTGTAGGTGTCTAGACCCAGTCCAGGTTGGATGAAGTGGATTGTTGATTTGGCTTCTAATTCCCACAGCTGAAACAACAATTGGCTTTCAAGTTGAAGGCCCCGGAAGAATTCAAGAGCTGGATTACTACCTTGGACGACGATACACCCTCCGTGCGTCTTGACAAAGATGTTATCAACATTACCCATCTATGCGAACGCGCACGAGAACTGGAAGCCTCCCTCAGCAATAACGACCTGTCCGCCTGGAAACTGCTTGAGGTCATCGATGAGCTATACGAACTTGACCGAACAGTTGTGAGCTGGCGCGAGAACAGCCGGTGGTCCTACAATATTGTGAAGTATCACGAGCTCACAGCGACCAAGTCATCCTTACACCCCCTGACAGAGAGAATTGAACTGCACCCAGACTGGTGGATGGCGTACGAATGGAATTACCACCGCACGGCAAGGCTCTTGGCACATGAGCAGATGTTGAAGTGTGTCTCAACAGCTTCGAAGTGTTCCGAGCTGGAAGCTTCCGAAGCACAGAGACTCCCTGGACTATCCCAGTATTCCACTTTGACCATCCGTAACCTGGCAGATCAGGTTCTTTCCACCGTCCCACAGATCCTGGGCGACATAGACCACACCGGACGTCTGCACGATCACTCGCAAGGGCCACCTCGGAACCGCGCAATAGGAGGCTACCTTCTACTTTGGCCTATCAAGACCATCAAGGCGTCCACCACCGCGACGACACCGGAACAGAAGAAAAAGGCCGAGACGGTGTTCGGCCGGATACGAGAGTACACGGGCATGAAAACGCATCTGGGGGATATGAGCGCCATCTGACACTATCTATCCCAAGCCGTTCTATTTCTTGCCCAACACAGTCTCCTCCAACACCGTCCCATCCCCCAGCCTAACCTTCTCGGCGCCGACCATAACAAACGCGACGCGGCACACCTGGTCGGAGCGGTTATGCCACATATGGTTGACGCCGCCCTGGACGACGAACTCGCCGGCGCGCAGGGTGGTCTCGGCCCCGCCGTCCAGCGCCAGCACGACCTCGCCCTCCAGCACGACGGCGTAGTCGCGGCTGAGGGTGTGGTGCAGGGGCGCGCGGTGCCGCGGCGGGAACGCCGTCACGCAGAAGCCGACCCCCGCCGGCGGGCACCGCGGCAGCGCCTCGCCGTGGTCCTGCGCCGCGCCCTGGTTCGATGCGGGGACCGTCGCGCTCGTGTCGAAGACCGCGAAGGAGCTCGCGTGCGGCCCGAAGGGCGAGAAGGGCGCGAGGATCTCGTCGGAGGCGATGATCGAGGTGCCGTCTTCCGCGTGCGAGGTCACGACGAGGCGCGAGCCGGCGGAGAGGGGCGTGCTGGTGGCCATGGTGTTGTTATTGGGCTTGCGACTCTGTGTCTTGGAAGCTTAGGGGTCTTTGGTGGCAGGGCGGGATGTTGTTGCAGGCCTGTGTGGTTGCTGTATTTTGCTATTTTCAGGGAGAACAGCACAATAAGACTTGAACATACTCCCCCTCTTATATACGCAAGACGTCGTCGCTGCTCTCCCGGAAACACCAGCGCTGTCCAAGGCAGCAGGCAATCGACCTCGCGCTTCTAACCGGATTGGGAAACCGACACGAGGTGCCGCTGACTGACTCTCATTCTGGGATTCTCGTCAATGCCATCCCAAGCTCAATCCCGATCCTTCGCATCGTCGCAAATCCTTCGGTTCACGCTTATGTGATCAGCCTTTTTGCTTAACGTACGGTCCCAGGCAAGATTACTCTGGATAGGTACGTACAAGACTCTTTGGCTCGACTGGTGGTTCACCACCTGCTTAAGCGAAGTGGACGTCAATAGTTCTGCGTGGTCTACTCGGGTCAATGAACGGCAATTGGCGCGCTACGTTCTATATGTACGTTTAAGCTGTGACTGTAAGGCAGTCGTGGTAATCACAGAGAACGGTAGAGAAATAAGGTACGTGTTCATAGCAAGGCAATAAGTGGTGTTGGTGTTGGCGTTGGCGTGGCTGTTGGTGTGGCCGCCGGTGGTGCCGCCATTCGGGGCGCCGCGCCATATGGTAAGCATCAAACCAGTGGCTGTTAGGCCCAGTAGTTCGCCCCCTGCTTGATAAGCCAACGGAGTAACTACCACAGCCGCGGACACCCCCCTTTCTACGATTGCGTTCAACCGTGGGATAAACTTGAACTGGAGTGGTTATCCTGTAGTGTAATGGTTGTAGCTTAATCGCTTATATCGGTATCATCTTGCTGGACATTCCTGGTCTGCCAACTTGACCTACTAGGACGGTAGAGTTGCAAGACGACAAAGGTATGTCTCAGCTAAAACAATGCCTTGTTGATGAACACGTGGATATTCATTGAACCGAATCCTCCTACCGAGTGGGAATGAAAGACTTCGGTCAATTCTTGGTACATTGTTCACAACAGCAACCTTACCACCTGTTCCTTCAACCCAACCGAAGTCCAAAGTCCAAATGGTGTTTGTTGCCATTATCCAGACAAACAAGTTGTTTAGAGAAAGACACCATTATGCCAAAGATAGCGTGACAAGACTATCTAGCAAAGAGAACAGGGAGTAACAAGTAGCACAAAGACGATTCTCGAACAAGAGACAGATGCCATGTATTTCAAGGCCGCATACACCCTTTCCGAGTTTTTCAAGATGCTGTGAACATAACCGCAAAGACTGCATACACACTCTGTCTCTCTTCGAACTCGACCGAAACCATGGCAGGAGCAGCCCCTGGAGTAGCGGAATACCCGCGGTTCTGGAAACCCAGGGCACCACCTCACAACCCTCATGGTAACTGGATGCCAGGTGCGCCTGATGCGCATCTCAACAACCTGACGAGATTCGTGGAGAACATTTCCCAGGGAACTAAACGGCCTTCCACTCGCAGTACCCTTGCAGCACTGAATGCCTTCAACGTAAGGACCCAGGCAGACTACAACTTCGGGTTGTACGCCTACTGGCATACTCGAGTGATCCGTCATCCGTTTGGGGATCCAGTTCGAGATGTATGGGTTCCACGGACGCCTCCTCGTTTCTATTTCGACATCTGCCAGCCGTGGGACAGCATTGCGACTTCTGGGGCACCCGGCGCCCCGCGTGGGCCGGCCCAGAGGAAACACCGTTTGCTATGCTTCAGTAAGTTGTCGACCTCCCGCACCCCGCACTTCACCGTACAAGTTTACTAACCCTGGGAATTCTAGTTCATAGACACGGTACCGTGACCCACGAAGTCTACTCCCTGAGCGTGTTTGACAGAGAGGTACGTGATGAGTTCCCTAGTCGCAGTTTTCCAACTTCCCCCTGGAAAATCCCGGTAAGAAAGAAGAACCTCGGCTGACAGTTCATTCCCTTGCAGACAGACACCCTTCACTGGTACGATACCGGCCTGGACATCGGTCTGACCACGGCACCGCTCTCCGGGCAACGACTGCTCGACGTCCTCAACTGGTGGACCAGTGTGTGCGCGCAACCCGAGAACGCGGCCAACTTCAACATCAGCATCGTCAACTTCACGCCGCACATGCACCCGCACACGCACGCCAGCGGCTTCAGCGGCATCTGGCAGGCGGCGCGCAAGTTCAGCCCCGTCGGCTTCCAGATCTACGAGGAGCTGACCATCTTCAACGTCATCGCCATCGGCATGCACCTGATGGACGACATCCGGAACATTGTAAGTCACTCCCCCTGCGTTTACCTTCTTACTACCTATCTATGTAAAGAGGAAAACCTCTATGTAAAGAGAAAACCTGCTAACCAAGACATGACAGACGCCCACCTTCGGCTCCAACTTACCCCAGAACGACCCGTACTTCGCGGCCGGCCTGGCACCCCAGACCGTGCCGCGCCTGTACGCCGTCGTCTGCACGCTGCTGCACGAGAACCGCCTCAAGGGCACCTACGGCCAGAACTGGAACACCGCCGTCTCGATCACTGGCGCGCAGTACAACATCAACTTCCCCCCCATGATGCAGCACAACGTGCGGCAGGTCTTCAACCACGCGGGTTGGGGCGCGCACATCCCGCCGCTTCTGCGGACCCCGGGCCTGCTGGTTCCCTAAGGTACCTAACTTGGGTAATCAGCAGCAGCGGTCTTGTCGTGGCTCGGGACGTTGCGGTAGCTGGCTGGCTGGGAATTGGCATGCGAAGGCGGTTTCATTTCGTCGTTTAGGCATTGGCGGAAGGAAACGCGGAACCAGGGATACCTCTTTCACTTGTATGTAGCCTTGGCCTTGCTTTTGTTGGACTGCCAGGGCGGATGACGGGTTATAGCGCTTGTTTTTTGTTTCCTGTTAATACCACGGTACTATAACCGAAGCAGTGTCTTCCCATGTGAATATTCCGTGAGAGTAACATACGACGACGAAGCATCAAGCCTTGGGTAAAGAGCTGAGACAGTGGTCCGCTACACAGAGGCGGCGGACACTCTTGGACACACAGTGTATCAGCCCCGGGAATCGTAATCACGCTCTTCCAGCAAGTCGCGAACCACGACACGCGAGCGAAGAGCTTCCTCTCGGGCGCAGCAGGCGATGCCTCAGCGCAGAGACCGGCGGGGACAGCCCAGCCTCGCTCGCGAAGGGCATAGAACGAATCCTCCCCGAACGCGGCCTTCTCCAACCGCGTCACCACGCAGTGATTACATCGCCTTGACCCGGGCCAACGCGTTCGCCCGCCAGGGCGCGACGTGCGCGGCCACATCTTCGAAACCCCCCCACGAGCAGCAGCGCGCCCCCCCTCCAGCCAGCACCACGAAGCGGGGCATCAGGGTGCGGCGGCCTGGGTAGGAGGTGCTCGCGTAGGCGCTGTGCGGCGACAGGGCCGAGTAGGACGCGCGGGACTTCTTGCGGCGGCGGCACGGAAGGGAGGCAGGCCAGGCCGCCAGGGGAGAGCGCCACGCCGGAAGCGGCAGCGGACGAAGGGCGTGAACAGGAAATAAATGCTCATGGCGGGATCGCCAACTTCGTTCCGACCGGCATCGCAACGGGTGCTGCGAACAGCCTGCACCGGACCAGGAGTGGCCTAGAGCCATGGCACGGTCATCAAGCAATTCAACGTGCACGGGACGTGGTGTCATCTTCAAAAAATGAGGATGGGGAGGGACAGCAAAAAGTAAAAAATTCAAGTCGATTAAGAATTTCAATGCCCACACACCGGATTGAACGATGGACCTCGTCATTGCGCATTGAGAAATACGAGTGACGCGCTCTACCACTGAGCTATACGGGCGAACTTCGGTACCAATCCTGCCGTTTTATCAAAACATGTAGCCTAAGAAATTGTGGCTCAAGTCTTCCGGCTCTCCATCGACCCGAGGATCTCACAACTGGACCGGGCTACCTTATTAGCTTAGCTTTTCCGAGGTGGCCTGCAGGCGAGCAGGCAGGCAGGCGAATGTTGGGCTGTGCATGGCCCGCAGGGCAATGCAAAACAGCACACCAATGGAGACGGCTGGCGCAGCACGCACGGGCGATTGGGCAGCGTGGAAAAGGGCCTGACGTGCAGCAACGGCAACGGCTTGACGGACTGGGCGGCCTTGGTAGGTTGCTTGGAATGCCGATTGACCGCCCCTCTGGCGAATTCCATTGGAAGAGCAATTTGTCAATTTCCCAACTTCTCGTCGCTACTTGTTATTACTCGCCGGCCAGCAGCAGCAGCAGCAGTAGATCGGCAGCACATTGGCTGTCCCGACTGGAATGTGATCGCCCCCGTGCCATTTGGACGTTTGGCCTGCGGCGGCTGCTGGCTGGCCGAGGAGAGGGGGTCACGAGGGCCGGCCGCGCCTCTGGTTGTGATTCGAGTCCCGTCCGTCCCCTTTGCCCATTCGCCGTGAGGTTCCGAAGCCAGAGACGGGATAGCATCAGGCGACAGACAGACAGACAGACAGACAGACATTCCGTACACCGTATCTCAAGGTAGGTACTTATCACTTACTCACAGGTAGGTTAGGTACTAAGAGGTACTTAGTACTTTACACAAGATCCCGAACCCACACCAACAACACCACCACCAACACCGTACCCCGGGACACGTCGAGCTGCAGCGCAATGCTGCAGTGCGGTCAAGCAGTGTGCTTGCTTGCAGTGCCTAGAAGTACCGTCGGCCGAGGACAGGAACACAATGACGAAAGACGGAAAAACAAAAAAGGCAAGCCAGATCATCCGACCCCGACAGATGATGTGTCACTCGATGCGATGCGATGCGATGCGATGGGCGATGGGAAATCGAGGCTTCCATGTTTTCCTGTTTGTCCTGCGATCTCCGTCCCCCCGTACCGTACCGTCCCGCCGCCGCCGCCGTTGTTAGTACCCCCGTGCGTCCGTGCGTGCTGGGTGCTGGATGCTGGATACTGGATGCTGCTGAATGCGGTATGCTCATGCTCATGCTCATGCTCAAGCTACTGTGGCCTCCGTACGGTATACCCTGCTTCATGTCTGTCTGTCGTGCTTCATTTGCTGCAGCCGCAGCCGCCGCCGCCGCCGCCGCCGCCGCCGAGGATGCGCGTGCTTTTGCAAGATGGGCAAATGGGATGGGGTGATGATGCTGCTGCTGATGGTTGCCCGTTTTGGCACTGCCAGAAATGCACACTTCCTGGTCATCCGTAGGCGGTATGTAGGCCTGCGAGCCACCTTACCTACCTTTAGTCAAATGAATGGGAATCTTCGAATTCTTCGTACACCGTCTTGACCGTCTTGTCTTGACCGTCTCGTTGTTGTCGCCGCCGCACCGCACCGCTAGATTCTGCACCGCTCACCGCCACGCCACCTCCCCCCCCATCGTTCGTTGTTCGTCTTGGATCCTGGCATCCTGCTAACTAGTCCCTCCAATGCTTGCCAGTCCCGACTGGCCCTGGCCCGTCTGGGTCCTGGGTCCTCTGTCCTGGGGCCAAGCAAGCGTACAAGCAACCAAGGGCGGCAAGGTGGAATTTCCCCAGCTTTTTACTTCACTTACACGCGCCGCGTTCGGTCACTTGGTCGCTTGGCCTGTGCCGCTTCCTCCGCCCAGCCAGGCGACCAGGTAGGTACCTACCTAGTAGTTAACCTAGCAAGCCTAGGATCGTCACGGAGGGTCTGCTTGTGTTTTTCTCTCTCTGTCTCCCAACCCCTCGGTCACCCGTCACCGGTCCTTGTTGTTTTTTCCTCCATTAGGTACGAACTTCCTCCTTCTCCTTGTATCTCTTCGTCTTTGTATTCTTCATCATTGCGCAGATACATACGCCCTTTTAAGTAAGTCCCGTCTCCATGGCCATGAGGAACCAAACCCCTGTCTGCTTTTAGCCGCCCGTCTCACCCAGCCAGAGAGAGAGAGAGACGGGAGCGAGCACCAGCACCAGCACCAGCACCAGCACCAGCACCGGCGCCCTGAGGCCGACCATGGACATTGTGGCTGATCACTTACAGTTTCCCCAACGCAGCAAACGTTGGTACTCTGGGAAATCCTAATTTTGTACGGACAAACAGCTGCCTGTCGCGACTGCTGCATTGCCTTTTGCTTTCCGCAGTCCGACGCCGAGTGACCTCAAACCGAACCTTCCCAATATTTCCCACCTTCGCCCGTACCCTTACTTAAGCCGGATGCTCTTGCAGGCCCGCGGGGGTGCGACGTAGGTACTTTCCAATACCCGTGGACCTTACCTGAGGGATTTCACATCACACATCCATAAGGTAATCTCACCAAAAACCCGGTGCTGGTTCATCGTGTGTGTGCCACCTACGATTGCAATTCGCGCCGTCTCTTATTCACGACTAAATCCGAACCCGAACCGCACGCTGGGAAATGAGAGAAGTTCGCCATCGCATCGAGTGAAAACCAACGTTGCAGGAAGAATGTCCGACTTTCGAATAGCGCCATCCAACTCTCATCTTCGTGAAAGTCGAGGATGGCCCCCCTGCAGGCGGTTGCAGCAGTCTTCGCATCGAGACTACTACCCGCCGCCCACCACTCCAACTTCTTGACCAGACGCGATGGCTCCGATGACTACGAGGGATCGGGAGAAGACGACACGCATCTGCTGTACTTGATGATCATTTCCATCTCGCTGGCTTCCGTCAGTGTCTTGGCCGCCCTCTCGGCCTTCTACTGGTTCATCCGCATGAGGAGAAGCTTCCGTCAAGAGTAAGTCACCTGCATTTTTAGGTAGTGACTAAGCTGATGATGCCCTCGCAGTTTGATCATGTTGTTGATCCAAAGCGATATGTTGAAGGCCTTGTGGCTAATGATATGCCCGCTGGCCTACTTTGCTGGGGCCAACATGAAATCGGACTCCACCTTCTGCCAGGTCTCGGGCATCTTCTTGACTATCGCCATCGATGCATCCGACATGGCGGTATTACTAATAGCCATTCACACCGCTCTGTACATTTTGGGACCCACGCGAGCCGGTGTAGCTGCTGGCCTTCATCCTTACCGCTATGTCGCCTACTTTTTCTGGCTGGCCATCCCGGTTATACTGGCTGCCATCCTCCCTTTCACCCACGACGGAACCCATTACAACGGAGCCCATTGCTGGCTGCCACGTCCGACCTGGTACCACAGCAATGTCAGCTGGATCCCTCGCTACATCGTCTTCGGTGTTATCATCGTCGTTTACGTCATCGTCTACCTGTACGTGTACCTGCGCTTCCAGCGGTTTGGAAGAGACCAAAGGAGGGCCAGCACCTCGTTGAGCGATCAGACTCCCCAGCGACGCAAGCGCAACAAGAGCCACAGTCGTGAAGTCCCGCCCACGCCCCCCATTGCCGACCATGGGCTGCTCAGCTCCAACCGTGCCAGTGTGATCGAGAACAGGATACGCAAGGGGCGACGACACTCGGTGGCTTCGGATGTGAGCACTCTTAGATTGGGCGAGGAGGCAGGAACCGTAGGCCAGGACGAGGGGCTCCAGTTCGGCGAAGAGGCTACGCTGGGAGAGGGGTTGCAGCTGGGAGAAGAGACAACGAACACGACGCACGGGGAGAGGAGGAAAACTTCGTTGTCCTGGAACTTGGTGGACTTCAGTCTCGACGGCCCCGTTCGAGCGCAAATCGGCCCTCGCCCCAGCGGCGACGATACCACCCTGAACCCGATCGAGCCGACCTCGTCCACCTCCGCCGCGGAACACCTGACCCCCCTTCGCGCCCCCGAACCGACATACCATCCCGAACGGGCCTACAACGCCGAATCGGACGACGTTAGCAACGATGTTAGCACTTCGAACCCTTCGCCCAACCACGAAGACCAGCCGCAGCCGCAGCCGCACCCGTCGATATGGAAGCAACCCGGCCACAGCATCGCGAACTCCTTCTCCACCATGATCACGGCTCTTCGCCGTGGTCCCCCACGCCCCACCACGCCCTCGCCCTCGGACCTGGACGAGATCTGCCTGGCGCCCGAGGAGACGGCGGCCACGATGCGGCGCAGCCGGTACAAGATGCAGCGACAACTACGGCTGCTATTCGTGTACCCGCTCGTGTACCTGGTGACGTGGGTGGCGCCATTCGTGTCGCACG
Source organism: Xylariomycetidae sp. FL0641 (assembly GCA_022376655.1). Classification (NCBI taxonomy): domain Eukaryota; kingdom Fungi; phylum Ascomycota; class Sordariomycetes; species Xylariomycetidae sp. FL0641. The sequence goes on from JAJJKE010000079.1 coordinate 55,524, forward strand.
TGCTACGTTACGACGACTACTACTACTCGTCGTCGTCGTACTCGTCGCTGTCGGTGATGCAGCGCTCTTCCACGTCGACCATCGGGCACCGCGAGCCCTTTGGCCTGCAGGCGGTCAGCATCGCGAGCCTGTGCATCGGCGCGGCGGTGGACTGCGCCTTTTTCAGTGCGTGGGAGAAGCCCTGGCTCCACCTCACGCCCAGCGCCGGCTTTCGCACGAACCTGGCACGACGCTTGCGGGTCAGGACCCCTGCCGAACGCAGGCGGGGCGGCCGCACCAGCGAGGAACGCGAGGCCGACGCCCGCAGAGCCTACGTGCGCCGCGAACACGAGCTCCTGCAGGCCGAAGCCGAGGCGGCCATGCGGAGGGATGGGAATGCACGACGGCGCGAATGGTGGGATGTTGTGGATGTCGAGGCCGGCGTTGGCCACAGCCCGTTCGATGTTTGATTTGATTGATACCCGCCCTACGACCTCACCCCATTGCATATAACGAGGCGAGAGGCATACACCCGACGAAGCATGGGCGGCGCACACTATTATTACGGCGACCACTACTATTGAGCATTTACACAGGTACATCGGGGAGGCAGCATGCATCGAGACCATGGCAAGCAAAGCCAGCATACGGGTGGCGTTCTTGGGGGGTGGTTGGCAGGCGGGTTTATGGTCAATGGTAATTGATTGCTTGCATATTTGCATTAAGGTAGCTATGGGTACTGTACATAGCAGCGTCATCATGGTTAGTGTTCTGGCACACACACATACACATAATGTCCATTGATTCTAATGCTCCTGATGTGCACATGACAGTATTGTACGAGCTGTAGGTACAGTGGGCGGCCAAACGTCCACTCCCGACCTGGGATCGTCCTGCATGTTGCAGTTGGAATAAATTCTTCTCAAACGATTATTCTGCTATCTTGGCCAAGCCGCCGGACAATTAAGTCCCAGAATGTCAGCTCTAAAAGCTCATCCTAATGGTTTAATCGCCGGCAATGTACGTATCCCACCGTAGATCCCTCCGGGCACCTTGATCCGCGAGCACACAATCATGGCCGGCAAGCAAAGTGTCCCGGCCGGCAGTAGTACCGCAGGTGTGTGTACCTTATGTATATGCCCGGACTGAAGGAGAGAGGGGGGCAAAATACCGAGGCTCGGATGGCATTGCACCCATATTAGGAACCGGGTTAATTTGCTTGCTTATGCAAAGAGGTAAGGTAGGTAGATCGATAGATAGATAGATAGGTACAGCATGATCTCCCTCCCTGCTTCCCCGTCTGCATGCCGGCCGGTATACCACACCACACCACACCACACATGCAAGACACTCACTGCCTTGGGGGGAACCACCTCATAGCACTGCATGCTGCACGGGCTTGATCGCCAGATCTCCGTTCAAGTTAGATGTCATGTTTGGCTGGGTTGTTGCTGGCTTCCGTCAAACTTGCCCCGCGGTCCAGTTCTATATACAAGATCTCATTCCCTCTCTTTCTTGCCTGCCCGTATGCACGTGATCGAGATATCCGTCGTCCGGTGCAGTTCTCGCTTCCTTTCCTTTCTTGGCCTCCCAGCGGTACGTATACATGCCTTGCATGCACGTCATGGCTTCGCTTCGTCGCGGGGTAGGATAGTTGGGTGTCTTTCGGCATGTAGGACAGACGAGTCCGGGCCAGAGGATATCAACTGTTCGGTCTCGCGCTTTCTTAATCCCGTAGGAACCGCAGGAAAGCCTTCGCGACTTCAACGCCGTCTTGCTTGTTGGCCACGCGTCGCATGCCGTCCTCGTAGATGTCGTCGCCGAGAATGCCGCCGTACTTGCGCAGCTTCAGGATCTCGCGTACCATGTCCTCCGTGAACTCCGGGTGCCCCTGCACCGAGATCATCCGCCCCGGGATATACATCGCCTGGTTCTGGCAGACGTCGGTTTGCGCAAGGTGTACGGCGCCGGGCGGGAACGAAAGCACGGCGTCGCGGTGCATCTGGTGAATGGCCTGCGTTTGGGTGGATGAGTTGTTAGCTTCTCAGGTCTAACCAAGCCGATCGTGCGGTCTTTTTGCCCTCGCGGAAGCAGAAAGAGAGAGTAAGGGTGGACAGGGGGTCATGAAGGGGTAAAACCAACCAGCTTATCCATGCCAAACACTTTCTTGCCCTCATCGGTAAGGTTGTGCTCGACCACGCTGATCTCCCAGCCGCGGGTGTTGCGGCCGACCTCGGCGCCCATGGCGCGGGCCACAATCTGGTGGCCAAAGCAAACGCCGACAACACGCACACGACCGCCCTCAAGGCACCGCTTGGTAAACTGAACAAGCCGCTCTATCCACTCGTCGTGCGCGAACGAATCATGCTTCGAACCCGTGATTAGGATGGCATCGATGGTCTCGGGGTCCGGGTACGCGCCCGTGGGATCGTTGACCACGTCGTGGAAGGACAGCTTGAGTTGCGACGAGATCGGCTCCGGTGCAAGTGCCCGCTCGAACAGGTATGTGAATACCCCGCCATACGACCCGTACTTGTCTTTGATCCCCGGTACGGGCGTGTCGGCCTCGAGGATGGCCAAACGGATGGGCGCAGAGGCTGTGGTAGAACCCATGGTGTCGTCGCTGGTTTTGGTTCGACGTTGGAGCAAGGAAGTCGACGTGTTCGTCTGAAAGGGCCGTTACTCGGATATCGTTTGGGACTTATGTAAGGAGGAGGATAGCCTAAGCGGGACAGATGACCTCTTGGTGGAGTCGGAGGAGAAGCCAAAGCACGATCTAGGGGAGTAGGTCAGGGGAGAAGACAGAAAGCAATAGAACGCCACACACTTGCAGGTTCTCCCGAGCAAGTAAGGTACTTAAAGCATTGAATCAAGACGTGAAGACGATACGTTTCTTGCTCGAGTGATAATGTGATGACTGGAACCGGTAAGGCGGCGGCGTTGTGCCTCTTGAATGCAGTTGTTGGGTTCAGGACCTGTGGCAGCGATCGCCGGCTGGAAATCCTTCCGCCTGTGACTGTCTGCCCCTCATCGTCATTCGAAGCCGGTCCGGCTCCGGTGCAGGTCGGGCCTGGGCGCTTGAGGGCGTATCAAACAAGCTCAGTTTGGCAGCTCTGGCCATGGCTCGTCAAGTTTGGGCGGCTTGAGTCCTTAATGTGAGTGATCTATTTGAGTAACAGTCTCGCCAAGATGAGACGGGCACGACAGGGCAAGCAAGACCCTTCTGTACGACGGCTGTCGAATTCGCCGATGAGGGGAGGCTGGCTGCCCGAATGGAATGCGCCGGCTGATAGGGCAATGGACATACAGACTTTCCTATTACTGATAGGCAAGATCCGGCCGCCAGATGCACCAAGCACAGCTGCGGCATGGTGAAGCGAATGTAACCCTGCAGTGCCGGACCAGGCTTACCTACAGTAAAAGTATCTTGCCCACCCAGAGGGAGTCAGGCCCTGGCCTTCAGGTCTGTCTGGCTTGGCCACGGCCAAGCACGCGGGGGTAGCTGTCACTTCCAGCCCTACCGGCTGGCTTCAAGGGGTGACGGGGAAGTGCCATAAGAAGCCGCGATGTCGATAGTAGTAGTATCAAGATAGATGCAACGGACTCGCTTCAATATCCCAACTCAAGAGGGTTGATTGGGTTCAAGGAGAAGTGCATTTCACTGACCAGACTGGCAAGTTAGAGGCAAGCTAGCTGGCAAGGTTGTGATCCTCTGGAATTTCCGAGTAGAATCATTCGTGTGTCGTATCTTGCTGGCCTGCCCCCTTTGGCAGGCGAGGTGATAATCTGTTCTGCAAGGTGTAGGTGAAAGGCAAGATGCACTTGCATTGCGCGGCTTGGCAGAAAAGTGCTCGAGTGGCATGTTTTCTCCCCCACTCCCCTCTACCCCCAAGCGCGAGCGCCCGCGGCTGGAAATGCCTAACGGAACGGACGAAGCAGTGCTTTGTTCACCGTTGGCTGGGATGCATCAAGCAAGGTGGAGGAAGGCATGACAGAAACCCTCGATGAGTCTTTGTGTTCCTGCCCTAGGATTGCTGGCGCCAGCACATTTGACCAGCAGGAAGGGCGGGGGGCAGTCGATAAGACAGCTATCGCGACAGTGTCTATACTGTAAGATAACCGTAACCCCTTGCCTGAACGATAAGCCTGCAAGAGCCTGCGCCCTCGTCGTCACCACCCAGGCCGATAATGGGATAATCACTGGGCGACGATTGGTATAGCTGTTATTTAGGATAATCATGGCTGATGGTATCATCCCATAGGAGATTTCCAATGTGCCAACTTCACCAGAGCGCAGACAGAGGCAGACTAGGTCATACGGGAAAAGTGTACCTTAGGTAAGCAGACCACGCAGCTGGAGCTAATAACTGACCGGGCCGGGCCTTTGCGATACGGAGGCGAGCGCTGCCCAGGCCCGTCTGCCAGAACGCCCCAGGGTGGCGATTCATGGGGACTCCCTGACTCCCGAAGTTCTCCTGCAACTTTTCGTGCTTTCGTCTTCTAGACAGTCGAATTCTTGATTGATTTATGCATTGCCAGCTCATGTTTCCTTTACGGGCTTCGTGCTACCTGGGCATACGTGCGTCCTCGTCTGAAAACAGATCCTAGACGAATAGAATCGCCCACGGTCGTCAGAACAAGGCGATACACCTCACCTCAGCTGACAGTTGCTGGCTGTACCAGTGAATTGGAATCGCACGTCCCTGACAGCTGCATATTGGGGCTGGCTGACGCTGCCCGACTGAGCCGCCTCGCCGCATACCGGTAGTGGTACCATTCGCCGCATACCGGGACCGCCTGTAAGGGGCTGTCGTTGGCATCGTCAGATCTCACTTCACCTGATCTGGGCCCACTTCGCTCGCAACCGCGACTAGAAGCGACTTGTTCGAGACGCATCTTCCCATCCGACCGTCGTATCATCACGCAAGGGTCCACGGTCCACGGCCTGTTGGGGACATTTTTCGGAATTTTCGTTACTCCCATCATTCGAGGTCTACCATTCGAGCTTTGGGTTGGGACGCCGGGCCATCCCACTCGCTTATAAGACACGGAGGATCACCATTTGCGCTTGACCTCGTCTCTTGTCCACCCAACGTGCTTTATACCTGTATTGTTTCTTGTCCTCTTTGAAGATCAGAAACCATGTCACACGTCATGGCGCAATCACCATTAGAATCCTTGCCGACCGAAGTACGCCCATCCCACCTGTGCTCGTCCTGCAGGACGTCCTCCCTCGAGTACCGACTAACTCACGATAGATCCTCCTTCAAACCTTGAGCACCTTCAATACTCGTGCTCTGCTGCCGCTTGCTGCTGTTTCTCGCCGTTTTCGTGGACTGGTCGGCCGCCTGCACTTCTACCGCTTGATAGAGGCTACTGCTTTGCGGGAACATGCCCTGCTGCTGGAGTGTTACCATCCCACCGACAAGCTCTCCGCACCGTCGCTGCACTGCGAGAACCTTGGCACGGATGGCCTCACCGAAGCCGGCGTAGATGCGCGCTTGGAAACGCTCAACGGGCTCTACACTCGCTTCCGGCCGTACCTCGGAGAAGAGGACCGCCGTCCACGCGCCCGGAGGCCGACCCGCGCTGTGCTTGCGGGCACGGAAGAGCCGCTGGTCCAAGTGCCATCGCATGATATCAATCTCGAATCAGGCGACCCCTTCTCCCAGCTCTGCACTGCAACCAACGTGGTCAAGGTGGGGCGCGGGCGTGGCCTGTTTCTCAGCATAGCCCCAATCACCGACGGCGTCGTCCGTGTATGGCGCGACTGGCTCCACGAGCAAGCGGCGAAGATAGCAGCAGGTGAAGCAACACAGCAGAGACAACCACCCACGAACCCCGGCTTAGACGAATCCATCCTTTGGGTTGATTCGTCCAAGGACGTCGGTTTGAAGTTTCGCATCGTCGAGAAGGTGAACGATAACGCGCCCGTTCTCATTGGATCGAATGAAGATCCTCCCGTTTCTTTTTCGCTGGAATATCAAGGTACGTCCTGTCCTGCTCCTATGCCCTCCCTCTGACCAAGCAAGTCCTTACATGGTATCTACAGAATTGGTAATCCGGACAAATCGGTTGCTGCTCAGCCTAGAGGATTGCGAGGCCCGGCAGGTCACTCATGCAGGTAATGCCATCGTCATTGCATCCATTTCATGAGAAAGAAGACTACTCGGAAGACGTCGCCCCCATCCATCAGTGCACCAATGGCCTAGAACCACGTACGGACCTATCGTGCCAGCTTACTTGCATCGATTGCCGTACGTTGGGGAGTAGTTGGCAACACAACGGTCACCTGATAGGTTTCCCATGAGAAGTCCCATGTTATCAAGATCCCGGACTTTCGGGTCAGACTGCAACCAAGACGTACGACTTGGATTGGATCTCACAATCCTCAAGATGATCTCTGGTTCCAGTGGGCCATGTCGTGCGAAGATAGGCAAGGGCCACGACCAAGCACGTCTATCCAGACAAGATGGCGGCCACGGCAAGGAGAAGGCGCAAAACCTTCAGCCCAATCTCCGTGGCCAATAACGAACTGACTTGAAAACCTTCTGACTCGACCTAGGGGCGGTATTCTTTGCCGGCAGTGGGATCTACCAGCCATGCCACGCCGTCGTTCAATTCGCCAAACCTGCTATGCCCCCTATGAGCCGAACCCTCGTGTGGTGATACGACACTAGCGAACATTGGCGACTGCAAATACTTTACCTTGGATGAGCGTTATTCGCCACCGTCGAAATATGAATCTGGGCGTTGGGGAATATAATGATGTATGATATACCATGGTCGGCATATGTGCTGCACCCCATCGAAGCTGAGTGCCGTCTTGGCACCAACGATGAAGGATACGGCGCTGTTGATGTACCCGACACTGGGACACTAGAGCTTTTGGACCAGGGGGGTCCCCAGTTTGGGGAAACAGTAGATTTCTATGCAATGCTGCGTTGTAATGCAGGTCTCTATCCCCAACCCTTCATTGCTGTCACCGCCATGGCAGCTGAATATGCCTATGCCTGGTGAAGGACGCACTCAGAAACTGTACAATCGGATGAAAGCTGGCGAAGCACCACATGGACTTGGGACATCCTCACATCGGACAGCCGCCAGGTTACGCAGATGATCTGAGTTAAGAACACACGAGAAAGACTTCGACTCAGCAGAGAATATCGACGACCTGTTGTGTTGACAGTTAAACAGTTTGGTGTGACAGCCTGGACAACCATGGTCCCGACAACGTCCGCGTGGCTTCGGAATAGCTAGGCTAATGACGATACTCGCAGTGTGATTCGTTCTCGTCCAGCGTGGATGACCTCTATCGTCAACTACAGACTAGCCAGCCTCGGGCAATCCTACGCGTCAGATTTTCTCTACCATCCATTCCACGTCCTGTTCCATCGAGCATCAAGAAGGGAAACCCACCACCCTCAAGCGAACAGGCTTATCGGACGACTGTCTACAAGGTGGCAGTTCGAGGCAACAGTATGCGAACGTGCTCGCTGAATGGACAGGCAGCCTTCGCGCCGAGAGACAACCGTTACATTCCTTACGGCATGAAAGATGAGGGCACGGTCTTGTAGGCAGGGCGGAGCCGCCAATATCCCACGGGGAACACGAGTTGGAAGCCCCGGACCCGGGGCAACTATACACTGTTAGGCGAGGGTGTTTATTTAACGACCTCGTGCCACCGCGCAACGACTTGCGAAGGTTGTTCTATCTTCACCAGAAACAGTCCAATCAGTCCGAAACCACACTTTGCAGACCAGCTGGCATGATGTACGAAACAGATACCACAGGGTTGGTTCCCAAGGCGGTGTTGGTGCCATCGTTGATGGCTACAGCTGGCCGTCTATTGACCCTCTTCGTGGTTTATCGCATAACCATTGCCCTGTACAACATATCCCCCTTTCATCCACTGTCCAAGTTCCCCGGTCCCAAGCTTGCATGCATGAGTTACGCCTACGAAACGTACTACGACTATTGGCTCCACGGCCGCTACACCAGACGTATCCAGCAAATGCACGAGAAGTACGGTGAGTAGTCCCCCTTTCGAACGGCTGCTGCTACCCGAGACCTGTATGAAGTGCGGTGTCGAGTGGTCGCCAGGCCGATCTGTTTTGGCACACGCAATTCTCATTCCATTCTATCCCGCCCTGATCGGCATACCACGTAGCCGGCAGGCTGACCCGTGACCCAGGCCCAATCGTTAGGATCAACCCGGACGAGCTTCACTGCACCGACCCGGGGATGCGAGATGACATCTACGCCAGTGGCAACCGAATCAGGGACAAGTCGCAGCACTTCCTCAACATGATGCCCGGCGCAACCAGCGTGGGAAGCTTCGCGACCGGGCCGCACGAGCTGCACCGGGCACGCAGAGGTGCCAAGGCAAGGTACTTCTCGCGTGCCCAGATGCTCAAGCTGGAGGACGAGGTTCGAGACTACACCGATCGAACTATTGCCAAGATGCTGCGCTGTGCTGGCAAAGGGCAGTTCGACCTGAAGCAGGTGTTCAACTGCTATACCGCGGATATCATCTCCCACTATACCTTTGGGGAGCCCATGGGCTTCACCACCATGGAAGGCTTTGAGCCGAACTTTGCAACCTGGGTTCAGTATGTGGTTCATTTCCCGATGCCGACCTTGAAGACCCCAGCTGCGGGCTCCGGCCCAGCTAAGTCTTGATGGCACATGGCACATTGACCCGCGCTTATTGATCGTGTAGTTCCTTTACCGAGAACACCTACCTGCTACGGAATATTCCCGGCGCCAGGGCTCTCACGAGCATGACACCCCATATCGCGAAATACGTCAACCCGAGTATGAGGTCCTTCGTCGAACAACTGGAGGTTCATATCCCCCGGTATATCAAGAACGCACTCGCGGAAAAGGAGCACGGTAGACTCTTTTCGGACCTGCTCGATTCGCCGTTGCTATCGGACGAGGATAAGAGCATGTATCGACTGACCGGCGAAGGCTTTACCGTGTTGGCGGCGGGCACAGAGACAACTGCTGTGAGTATCCGCGTGGAAGCCCATCAGATAGCAGAAGCTCACACCATGGGTCTTTTAGGCGGCGCTTTCCTGCATTTCTTACTACTTGCTTGCCAACCCAGGCTTGCTCGCTCAACTGCAGGGGTCTCTACAGGGTGTTGGTATGTTCTGGGCTGGCCACAGCATGATATGTTCGTTGACAGCTGAAGACTAATGGCCATCCCAGACCCAATGAACCCGAAATGGACCGAGCTCGAGCAACGTCCACTGCTCTGGGCGATCATCCACGAGGCCTTGCGCCACTACCCGGGCCTCTCGCATCGGCTACCGCGGATGGCGCGCGAGGAAGAGCTGGTGTACGACCGCGGCGATTACCATTACGTGATCCCCAAGAACACGCCCATCGGCATGAGCCCGATCCTGCACAACCACAACCCGGAGCTGTTCCCCGACCCCCTGGCCTTCCGGCCCGAGCGCTGGCTCCTGCCCAACGGCAGGCACAACTACGCGATGGAGAAGCAGCTGCTCTCGTTCGGCAGCGGTTCGCGGGTTTGTATCGGGCTGAAGTAAGTCAACGTTGTTTCTTCTGGTGGACATACATACATACATACGTACAAGCACGCAAGCAAGCAAGCAAAAAAGAAAACTGACCCGACGACGACGACACACAGCCTCGCCTACTGCGAGATGTACCTCATGACGGCGGCCATGGCGCTCCGCCTGTTCCCGCGCGCCCGCCTAGTCGATACCACGGCCGAGGACGTCGTCTACGACCACGACGCCAACGTGCCGCAGACGGTCAAGGGCTCCATCGCCGTCCGCATCGAGGTCGATTGAGTTCGGGGGGTGGGATGGGGCGATGGTGAAGGGGCAAGGGCAGGTGTCGTTTTGCGGGGGCCGAAGGCTTGCTATATACTTACCTAAGTACGTACGGTCTCTACCAGGTAGCGTTAGGAGGAATGGCGTTAATTGAGTCTTTACACACGTCCGTATGGGATGTCCCGTGGCTGTGACTGCAAGCCAGGCCGTTTCAGTTGAGTCGCGCTGTAGCGTGTGTAGCGTGTGTTGCGCAAGAACTCGGTCTCGTGGTTGGGGCCGTTCCTACACCGGGAGCGCAAAGGTGTCGGCCCTGCTCGCAATCCAGCTGCAGTGGATGGGATGATCACCACTATAACAATTATTCTTCTTCCGATAATTCTACAAGACCATCAAGGTTAGTGGCGCTCATCTCACCGGCTCATCTTGGTCAAATAATTGCTGCTATCGTGAAGATCCCGTGGCAGGGGTTGCCCTCCACGTTTGCCATCAGGGCCTAGACTCGTGCACCAAGATGGGGCGTGCCATCGGGAACTGCTGCAGGTGAAGGCCACTGGCCCGGGCTTGAGACAAAAAGACGATAATAGCTCAGCAGCAGTGATCAATCAGCCCTGTGGCCCCTGCGTAAGACCTCGTGTTCACGGGTGACAGCTTCACCAGTGAGACATTTGGACATCCAGCGAGATGCATGATCGCCGGCTGCAGTGCGATACTCCGTAGTTCGTCGTCCCTGCAACGGCCAGGGGTCGCGGGGGTCGAGGAGATGCGAAGCCGGTGCCGGCGGGCCATGCCTTTGCAAGCTTTCGTGCATGAACTGGCGCGACCGAATTCGTTACTTATCTCCCGACGCCCTGCAGAACCTGCCTGGACCTGCAGCTCCCTAGATATTTTTTGCCCAACGGTAGGTAAAGTGAGCTGCGGGTGGGCAAGCCATCCGAGTCTTAGTATCCTTCTTGCGCTTCGACTTCCGCCAAGTGGCAAATGTCAAGATCACCGTTGGCACACGCGGATCATGGCACAATCATCCAAAGATTCGGACAATTCGGTTATACGCAGTGACAACCACGATCAAGGTTTAAAGGTGAAAGCTGTGGCTGCCATGCCAAGTTTGACCCCACTACTCTAACTGGTATCCATCTAGGGGTCAGGGGTTGGTGTTGGTTAGGCCACTCCAAGGCTGAAGTTGGCTGACAAGCTGACCCGCCCATGATCCGCGCTGCCGTTCCCACGAGGCAGGCCCCGCCTCAGACCTGTTTCACCCGCTCTTCTCTTCGCAAGCACTGAAAGCACTCTCTTCACTCTCGCCTGGACATCGGTCGATTCCCCAGCCAAGCGAGCCTCGTCACCCATCCAGGTTCCATGGTTGAACTTCAGACGGTTCAGCCAAAGCCACCCCCGGCAGGCCCGGTCTTTTCTGTTTTGCGCGCCCGTTGTTTCCTGGCAAACTCTCCGGCCGGAATCGCAGATCGATAACCAGTCTGCCTAGCCAATCGCGCTGTCTATCGTATGGGAATATCTTCATGCCATTGATCATCTTCCCCCGCTCTTCTTGAACTTGAAGAGCTTCGCTCGCTGGAGAACCTTTACCAGGCTGCATGACGCGAAGACGTTCGCAGTGCACCCGGTTCGAAATCGCGTCTTGCCCGTGCCCATCAAGGAGGGTACATAGGTAAAATACCACCCTGCGCATGGGCCTAGCCCAGACACGCCAGGGCGAGAGACCCTCACCAACATGACAGCTTGACAGCCACAATGAAACCCTCCTCGCCAACATCTCCGTAACTTGTCTTCTGTGACGGCCATCAGCTAACTCGAACCCCCCCGATCTCCGTGAAGCCCGCCCACACCGGCCTGGCCTCGGCCAACCACCATGATCTCATGCACGTGGCAATCCATCCAAGCCCAGCTGGGGTCTATCTGCAGTCTCGGCATGCGAGTTGCAGCTTTTCGTCCTTATTCCTCTTGCATCTTTTTTTCGTGGCTTGCGCTTCTCCTTTATCCTACAGCTGTTGGGCCCTCCCACTGCGTCTTTCGTTTCTTGGAAGTTGACCTTTCTGGCCTGGCTGCCCCTTCGTATTAATCCATTCTTTCCCTGTGCGCTGCTGGCTGGTTTTTTTTTTCCTTTCCTGGGACCACGGCGCTCATTCTGGGGCACGGTTGATGCATATCACGGCCGAACGCGACGACTTACTTACGATATCTCGGGACTTCCACTTGGATTGAAGGGTTGAGTAGGAAAAGGGGGTTTTTATTCAGGATCGACAGCCGCCATCATGGCCGCGCCCGAACCGTTCGTCGAGATATCGCAAATGGAGAAGAGCTTCCAGGGACCACCGCATTTGAGTTCCAACGACCGCAAGACATTACCCCAGCTCCCGACATTGGACGAGGTCTCCAGCACGTATGAAAATGATAAGAGATCGACGGTTTCGGCGAACGCGAGTAACAGGACGTTAACGCCGGCACCGGGAGGACCAGACAAGCCGCTTCCCTTGCCCTTTGGTATCACGCTGGACCCGTCCGGCCAACCCCGACCGCCCACCAGAGATGGTGTGTCGCGACCGATGACGGCTTCCACCAAAAGGTTGTCGCTTTCAAGTATTAACGAGAAGCGGAGGATCAAGTATGGGACCGGCAAGTATGCTATGGTTGAGCTCTCGCCGCAACCCAGCGACGATTCCGAAGACCCTTTGGTATGAGCTGTCCTCCCTGCCCAGTACTATACGAGGGTGTATGTAACTAACCGATTGCGCTAGAATTGGCCGCTCTGGAAGAAGCATCTCAACTTTCTGTCGCTGCTTTTCATGGCTGCGCTTGTCGGGGTTATGAAAACGGCGTTCATCAGCGTGAATGCCTCCGTTGCTAGGATGGACGGCGTCTCCTATACGGCAGCTGTCGGCGTAACGGGCGTACCACTCATACTATCCGCAGTGGTGGGCTTGATAAGCACAGTAATTGCGCGGATCTGGGGCAAGAGACCCGTGTATCTGGTCGCGACCTTGTTCTTGTTCATTGGTGTGATCTGGAACACGAGTGTTGGCACCGATCTCGCGCAAACCATGGCTGCGCGTATCTTCCAGGCCATAGGCTGGGGTGCTTTTGATGTTCTGGTGCTGGACTCCATCCAGGACACCTATTTCGTACGTCTCATCTTACCTTACTGAATCATGCCGGTGCCGACGCTAATTAGGTATCGCAGGAACACGAGCGTCAACCCATTATTGTAATCTACTACGCTGTCACGGTAGCTACCACTTGGGGCTCACCACTACTCGGTGGCGTGGCTTCAAACGGCCCCAAGGGTTTCGAAGTGCAATTCCAGATCCTCGCCGCATTCATGGCGATAGCCGTCCCGCTTCTGATCCTCGGAGCTCCCGAAACAGCTTACGATCGTTCATGTTCCCTTTCCCTTTCTTCTCCTGCTTCTTCCGCCCCCATGAACCCCGGCACGGGGCCCCGGTGGCCGGTTATGACGCTCTCGTGGCCCGCGGTGCTCGACTACATCCTGCACCTCGATATCTGGTGCTACCGCACCAACCACCCAATCAACGGCGCCCTCCTCACGCAAGCACCCCGCGCCTTCGCCGCCCCTTCGACTCTCCTCCTCTTCGCGGCTACCTTCCTCCCGCACGCCGCCCTCTGGGGCTTCGCCAGCTCCCTGTCGCAGCTGTTCAGCACCATGCCCTTCCGCCTCGAAGCCGCCGACCTGGGCGCCCTCATGACGGGACCGTTCCTGCTCGCCCTGCCCCTCGCGGTGGGCGCAACCCTCTTCTTCCGCCGCTACGGCTTCACGCGCACGTGGCACGTGGCCGCCCTCGCCCTCGGCGCCCTCCTCGCCTTCGTCGGCATCCTGGGCTTCGGCCTGCACATCGACACAGCCATGGCGGGCGGCCCCGCGGCGGCCATGTGGCACATCCGCAGCAACCACGCCCTCAGCCTCCCCGCCGTCTCCTTCCTGCTCGGCCTCCTGGCCGCCGGCGCCACCGTCCTGGATTCCACCATGCGCCCCGTGGTCCAGCGTTCGGCGGCGGCCGCCACGGCAGCGAATGTGCCCCGCGGCCTGCGCCTCCAGGCTGACATGCACGTCGCGCTGACGTGCCTGCGCAGCGTGGTCGCGGGCGTCTTCGTCCTCGGCGTCCCCAACGCCACGGCCTGGGGCGGTCTACGGGCCACCGCCATCGGCGTGGCCGTTACCCAGCTCTTGCTCGTGGCGGCGGTCGCATCCGCGTGGTGGTTTGCCGGGGAGACGGTGACGCGTTGGGATGTCATGGTGTCCGGGGTCGAGAGCGAGGGGTTGAGGCGGACGGCGAGCTATTTCGATACGGATTAGGCGGTAAAGGTGGTGAGAGGACTTCCGGTAGGTATTTTGGCTGGGTTGTTTGGGTTGGGGGGCGTGAATCGTAATATGACGGGTACCGGTAATTACTGCGGCGTGATGCATTGCACGAAGGACGGCATGGAGGGATGGGATGGGCCGGTGGTAATGAGTCATGATCAGCTCGTGGTAATGTCTGTATTCATAGGAAGCATATGGTCGGTCTGGAGCGTGTTGTTACGACTCTATGTTGAACTATTGACTGCTGCCTGCGCGTCGGCTTGTGTTCCATATGAATGGGTGCTAGCAGAAGATCTTGATCGTACTCCGATATGCCGAATCACAGTATGTTTGTGAGTGGTTCGGAACGCCCGTTTCGTCTTGACCCTGACGCCGTTCTGCTTGGGCAATCTTCGGTTCATGTCCTGCTCCTCTGCTTTCATGGGAAGTTTCGTTTCTCCCTTATTTAGTATCCCGTGCCACAACAAATAGCATGCGTCAGCCCACTGGTGCATAATCTCCGCTGCCTCATCCTGGTAATCGTGGCTCGCGTAGAAATCCGCCACCGCGGCCTCGTCGTGGTAGTCCTCGTCCGACGGCTGCAGCCCGCAGAAGATGGCGAACTCGGGCCGGAGACCGAACCTGACGCCGCCTTTGATGAAGTCCTCTGCCGACCCCGAGTTATTAGTCGACGCACCCTTTTTGACGAAAGCAGGCTTATTCCTCTGGGCCATTCGCTTACCGAGGTTCTGCTTCAGTGCTGGGTCGTAATCAATATGCCTCCTAGTGACGATTCGTTGAAGCCTGTCGAGCATCGGGAACGCCCATTCTTCGCCATGATCATGGTACGCATTGCGTCGGACTCGGGTGATCAGGGACTCTGGGTCCGAAGCGTACTTCGCGCGGTACTGCCCGAGCGCCCACGCGACGCACTCGTCGTTGGCCCCCATGAAGCGTAGGATCTCGCGCTTGTCGTCCAACGCGGGCACGAACTTCAGGCCTTCGGCGGACTCGGCCGGGTCGGTAATGCTGCCTGGCAGCCATGGATGTATCCATCGGCCGCGGCGGACGAGACGCTTGTACTCACGGGATGTGGGATCCAATAGACATTCCCCAGACGTAGACATGATGGCGAGGGACGCGTGATGTAGCGTTGACGAGGGAAGATAGGATGTGCAGACGGGGAAGGCTGCAAAGTTGGTGTGGGCGCATTGTGTTGGAACGGTAAGGGAAGGCCAGAAGCGCATTCATACCTAAATAAATATATGAATTGCGGCGAGGCGGTTTACGGGATAGGGCGTTAGGTAAGTAGGTAGGTTCCCGCTACTGGGAGAGGCGCTGGCGGTCACTGGAAGCCACTGCCGAAGATGAAAGCCACTGGAGGCGGCCATGGCGCGGGATCAATGGCGCGAGGATCTTACGGCTTGTCATGGAAACGAAAGGGCACGGGCAAAGATGATGAGGTCTGGTGGGCTTTGGATACGTGGATTAGCGACGCCGAAGCTGCAACCCTTCGCTGCGACGGCATACAGGTCTAGGTGGTGGGAGTGCGCAAGGGAGACCTCTGGGGCAGGATCGCGTGGTTTGCGGTTATTATGCTATGCTGTATGATTTCGGACAAGCATCAACCGGCTTGATTGTCCCATGACCTACCTAAGTAATGGTATGGCTGGGTTAATCACCTCGACGTTGATTGTGCGATTCTGTGGTCCGCCAAGATAATAAGTGTACATTGGATGATGCCACGACCTGGTGGCTCCAAATATATCTAAGTACACAGACAATGCTTCATGGGTATTGTCACCGGCTACTTGGAAACAATCTCGCAGGGAAACTCCACTAGCTTCCCCAGAGCTTCGTTTTTAATAACCACTTGCTGGATGTATTCCCCGTTTCTTTGAGCAGCGCAAAAGTTGTCATGTGTTGTTGGTGATGTGTCTTCGTTGGTGTTCTGTGTCGAGGCGTGGGATATTGGTGCTTCGATGATCAAATATTGGACTTTCCTCATCTCCCCCTTGTGTCTCGTCTACCCCTTCGCCTTCGACTGCTCCTGGGCCTTCGTCTGCCGCTGCGCCTGTTCTCCTCGACGGCATTGCTGGTATTGGTGGTGGTGTCGCGTTGGCGATGTTGCTGCCTTTAGCTTTAGCCTCTCTCCTACAATTTTCTACAAGCTTAAGAGTATTCGTTATATTCCTTGTTAGCGATAATCAACATGACAAGGAATCGCCCAGGTATCGGACAAGAAGCGACATACGGGATGGCAGGACTTGTGGGTGTCAACACAAGCAGCGCAACGCGACGAGTTCGCATCCGCGAACACACAGGCGAACGCCAAGGGCTCACCCTTGGACGGGTCGAAGTAGTGCAGGGCTGTGCCCAAGCACGGGTTGCAGATCAGGGCATCGGTCACGCGACGCGACACCACACGGGAGCCGTACTCTCGGGCACGACGGCGCTTGTTGACCTTGGGCAGGCGCGTTGTGAGTTACGAGTTATGTAGGTATGCATGCGTATGCTTACGTGGTACCACTCTTGGCCCGGCTGGTCATCGAACTTGTATCCTTGCTTAAGGAAATCTCGTGGAACGGTGATACAGATGATCTTTCCATTACCTTTCGCACAATATCGCGCATATTCGAGATCAGGAGTAAAATATGCTGCGGTTTGGTGCTTGGTATGGAAGTCTCCCCCCCTTTCGCGTTTGAAGCTGAAATACGTCTTGTACGACGTTATAGTGATAGGCGTGAGTAGGCGCTGACCCTCGGTAGAGGGTAACGGTGCGGCGTTCGGCGGCGGATGACATCGTGAGACGAATGGTAAAATGGCATGGAGGAGTGTGTGGAAGTCTGCAGCAGGTAGGATGAATGAAAGGAAAGAATTCGAAATCCAGTTTGTCAGGTATAGAAGACTGCGTGGAAAACAAAAGCAGACATCTTCCTTCCCATTCTTTTTGGGTTTTTGTCGTAACTTCCTACTAGCCTCGGTAGCAGTGGCAACTGCAATGGCAGCGACAGTGGCAGGGGAAGGGGCAGAGGGCTGAATGTCCGCTGTTACACTGCCATCACGCTGCCATCAACCACACAACCGCCGGGTACAGCCCCTTTCTCCCCTTGCAATGGAATACACCACCCGAGAGAACATCGTCCCAGCCAAACAATGCCGTCGTCCCCTCCGTCGAAGGTACAGTTCTTTGCGAGTCGAAAAAGATGACTTTGCATTGGGAGAGCTGCCACCGAACCCGTTCGTAAGGGACCATGATCTGCTTGGCTTGCATCATGAGTCTTCTTCACTCTTTGCAGGTAATGTGCCACGAAAGCCTTGATGGGGCTGGCCACCGGGCTAATTGGATACCTCCCCCGAGCAGCAGAGCTTTCCACGACCCCGATGCGATTAGCCATCCACAAGTCTGCCTCTCCTGGTGCGATCTCGCCCGGTATGTCCTCCCCGACCGCGACAGCCGTGCCAGTTCTTCGGCGATCGAATTGCCGCACTCCTGGCCGGGAATCACACGATCTGGCTTCCGAGCATATGTCTACCGTGTACGCACGAAGCACATTCGATCTGACGTACACTTCGTCATCCAACATATCTCATGACGGCTTCAAAGGCACTGATCCAGTAATCCTCACCCGATCTTGCCAACACGATTCGATTCGCGGTGTGCCCGGCCAGCAGCGAACTCCCATCTACCCTCGGAACATGGCGACAGTCTTGAAAGCGACGAGGACGTATACATAGTTGAGGACGGCAGGCGCCGCACCTTCGTGCACGAATCGGCCCCGTGGGATAATTTCATTATTCATGTTTATCCCAGTCAGTAGCTATACCATGAGTTAATCGCTGAGATCTTGGTTATCCTATAGGTCAACTGTGAACGGAATAATCGCCATCCATGTGATTATCCCAATATCGGCCTAGGCGGTGACAAGAGCGGGGGGACTGGCATATACGGCGAAATGCCCATGAACGCATACATCGCTGCAGCCTTGCAGTGCATCGCTTGGTACGAGTCCCATCTCAGTGCCGCTGTAGGTCCGCATGCCGTGCCGGCGTCAGATCCGAGGGCTCCAATGGCGGAAAAGATCTGATGAGATCTGCCCTTCCTTCGACCTTCACGACCTGAGGCTTCGTCCATCGTGGACGCGCATGCCGAAAGGCGAACCTATACGTATAGCAAATGCATCGAGACCCCGGAGGACGAGTACACGACCCGGTGCCTACACGTTAACGTCAAGTGGCACTACAGCTTCCCGGCATTCCGTCGCTCGAAAGACAGCACGAAGGAACGAGCGCTCCGGTTCTTGGTGAGA
Source organism: Xylariomycetidae sp. FL0641 (assembly GCA_022376655.1). Classification (NCBI taxonomy): domain Eukaryota; kingdom Fungi; phylum Ascomycota; class Sordariomycetes; species Xylariomycetidae sp. FL0641. The sequence goes on from JAJJKE010000079.1 coordinate 73,934, forward strand.
CTGAACGAGCATGTGGACGTGCACAAGACATATTTTCCCGCCGCACTACCTTCCCAGGCCCCGCTGACTTCGATGGGGTTACCAACTTACCGATTCGCGGCCGCCAAACCATCGCCGTTCTCAGAATGTTCCTCGCGGATCGACAGACCTGCAAGAGCGATTCTGTCGTCTTCAATACCGACACGAGAGCCTCGAACAGGACAAGCGGATCATTGAATGGCGTTCCCAGCACCTCTAGGAGAGGCTACCGCGTTCGGACGATCGGCCGAGCTTGGACGGCAGCCAAGGCGTCTCGTGGTTCCTCAGGCCATACTATCCCCAGGTTTATGTATGCTTGGGCTTAGCTTTGGAGGAGAAGGCATAAACTACCTACCTGGTATGTATCGACGAGAATGAACAAGTTCAAAACCGAACCGCTACCTGTCCCTCCTTCCACGCCGATAGTAGAAACCGTCCTCATCCTCTGCCAGCTGCGCCCACCCTATGGTAGGTTACTACTGTAGATCTCCAAGCCCTCTCCCCTTCAATCTTCCTTCGAGCGCCCAAGGTGGAGATATAGCTGCGGGACAAAGGGATTAGGGCGGCCATGCCAGTAGGGAGGATATGGCTGATCGGCTTCGTACCCCTTGCCACTGTTGAAGGTTTCCAAAAGCATGTCAGACTAGTTGACGGCAGCTTTACCGTCGTTCCCTGTTCAGTTTTGGAAGTTGGCGATGCGTGGGATCCTCTCCACCAGCTCCTTGTCGAAAGCAGTCATGGACAAAAAGGACCCGGGCGGTCGTGCAGCCGGCTCCGACTTGTGGACACAGGCCGCTATGTATTGCAGTTGGTCCACGCCTGGCAATTTCTCGTGGCCGAGCCGGGGCCCGTTGGCCGGGGGTGTCGATCATGTGTGCACGCGGGAGCTTCTGCAAGATGTAGCAGCACGGAAGAAGTCCGACCCGTCTGGGAAGAACGCCCCGGTTTCTTCTCGGATGGTTTCCGCCAAACGCCAGGGCGCCATGTAGCAATGCTCCCCCGCAACAAGGCAGATGGTCTTGCGGACTTGGTCGGTGTCGGGATCAAGACAGAGGCGCATCGCTGTTCGGGCTAACGTTCCGAGGGAATCCCGCCGCGACCTGCCCGACCTCGGGCTTCCTTCCGGCTCCTCCAGTTGCAAGGGACCTGGGGTGCTCTGCAGTGGTGACGACGGTGTTATCTGATATCCCCTGTTGCCTTGGGTGTAGGTAATTTGCCTGTTGTGACTCGTGGCCGGGACGTTGCAGGGCGGTGGCTGTCTGGCAGTGGTGCAGGACTTGGAAGATGTGACGAGTGTACCGAGACCAATCTTGGTAAGGCAATCGCGGCAAGATAAGACCTTGCGCCTGCTCCTTCCGCGCCCTGATGACTTCCATCGTTTCCACGGACTGCGTGCACTTGGGCGACCACAAAGCCACACGTAGCTATTAGGTACCTACTTACTTTGTCAGCGGCGGGCGCGCCAGGAACTACCTGAAGGCGTAGGTGCCCATGTAGAAGAGCGAGGTCTACACAACCCCGCCCTTGAGAATGGCGCAGCGAGTCGTGAGCATGTCCGGCGCAGGGCCTGGGCGGCGAACCATCGAGACACACGAGCGCATCGTGGGATCACTTTCACGTTGGAACACTGCTGGGGGGACAAGCAAGGAGTAATGCGATGGAGTTTCTATCGCAACGACGATGAATCGTTTAAGAGGGATACAGACGCACTGAAAGCCCACGTGCTAGACAATGGAATGTTACTTTTGTCCGTGACTCAAAGGAGCCACTGGGAAAAGTCAAACGCGGCCTCGTAGTCACTCGTTCCCTGCATCACCGCCTTCAGGGTGTCCCAGTTGGCGCCATCAATGCCGACCTCGTAGTCCCAGTCGCTGTGCGGGTCCTCGTTGGGCAGGATCTGCCAGTACCACTGGGGGATGCCGGCGCTGCTGATGCCGTCGGCCCAATTCTGGAGGTTGGCATCCCGCTGGCTGGCGGACAACACCGGGTTGTTGTTGTGGCACTCGTTGTTCTTGTCGACGTCGAAGTAACACGCGCCCCATTCCTGCATGATCAGCTTCTTGCCCGCCGACTGGGCCGTGGAGACGCCGCTGCTGAGCGCCGAGGCGGTGAGGTCGCCGGCGCCGTAGGCGTGGATGGCGACCACGTCCAGGGACTCGCAGTCGAACAGCACGTCGTTCAGCGAGGTGGCGAGCCAGCCGCCGCCACCGGAGACGGTCAGGATGTCCGACCTGCCGTTCATGGCGTCCTTGAGGGTCTGGGCCATGGTGCATTGCCATTGCGCCGACGAAGAGGGGTTGTTCTGTTGGATCCGGTCGGGTTAGCACACATCGCTTCAACGCCGTACCGACAAGTCGTGGATCTAGGTACCACTCACATTCTCCTGGTCGGGCTCGTTCTGGGGCTCGAAGCCAAAGATGTACTCGGAGGATTCTGCCCAGGTCTTGCCACTGTTGGGGTTGACGTGGCTCAAAACGTGGCTGATGCGGTTCTTGAAGTAGGAGATGGCGTCGCTGTTGGTGTAGAAATCACCAGTGCCGTACCACGCGCCGTAGAAATCGTTGTGGGCCTTGAGAGCGTTGTAGCTGTGGAGGGAGATGTGCAACTTGATGCCGTAGTCGGCGGCCTTGACCATGACGTCGTCCAGCTTGTTCAGCACGTCGTCGTTCCAGTTGCCGGGTGAGTCGCCCTCGAGGCTGGACCATCCGTTAATCTGGGTGCCCTTTTGCTCGTCCGGCTGGCCTGGATGAAGTGTCAGCTGCGTTCCGTCATCCGGGATCGAGGAGGGGGACGCACCATCGAGCCAGACACGAAGGACCTTGACACCGGCCTCTTGAAGGTTGGAAAACAACTTCTCTTGTTCGTCGGTGGTGAGTCCAGCTGCGTAGTACAAGTTAGACCCGGCCCAAGACGCAGCGCCGAGTACAGCAGGGGCGAGCCCCAGGCACGCGGCGAATAGTTGGAAGACCTTCATGATGACTGCTTGCTGTCGTGGTTGGGTTGCTGGATGCGATGAATTAGATCAGGAGACACGGAGGGGACGCGGATCATGTTCGTCTTTTATCTCGCGACCCAACACCACCTTCGCCGTGAGGCTGAATGACGTTCGGGTCGTGCCCAAGGATCAGGGTGCCATCATGTGCAGTAAGGTGGCATCGAATCTGCCCAAAACACAGCCGCAATTGCCATTCAGAGACCCAATACGCGAGGTGATGATCGCGGGATCGGAGGCTGTCCGCATTTGGGAAGGAATGGTGTTGAAGGTACTTCGATGCTTGAGCAGCTGGCAACCTAAGGTAGCCTCCATCATGCGCAAGTGAAGATTACGGGGACGGCGGTGGTGGGATGGCGTCAGCGAGCTGGGGCAGCTTTCTCTTCCCTTTGGCTCCCTTTCCCGCCACCCAATTTCCAAAGCAAGCCCAGGGTTGCAGAATAAGGTATGCCGATGCGAAGCGGCTCTGCTGATGAAAATAGCATCATGACACCAAAATCTCACCTACCATGTCCACAGTCCAGGTGCTGTGATATGCCGTGCTGTGCTGTGCTGTGCTGTGAGTGTGGGCAGCTTCGAGGGGCAGCAAAGGTGGATCCAGCTGTTCGCGATCATCCCGATAAGGTAGGGCGATATTCCCGTCTGCTCATCCATCTCAAGTTCAGCTTTTCTCCGCAACTGGTCGTAAGCGTAAGCTGCCAACCTGTGTGTACCTTGCAGTAGCCCAGCCCAACACGAGCACCGCTCTCCTGGATATCCTAAATCGGCGCTTTGCTGCGACGGGCACTTGCCTATACCGGAAAGAACCTGCGCGTTCCCTTACCAGCAACAACCTGTCAAGCTATCGACGATTGAAAATCTTCTGCTCTCCCGATCGGAGCTCACCTTCTTAGCCTCTCCTCACCGCCCACACCACCGCCATGGCAGCAGCCTCGACGAGACCTTGGTTGGACAGAGTCTACCTCGTATACTTCCTCATCCATATCCCCGTCCTCTTCTGTATGGATAACTCTCGTTCCTCGTATTCCCTAGCTCCCGATCATGAGACAGGAGGATAGCATCCTGCCGCCTGAAATAGCATCCCCCGCTGGAGCCTACCTAAGTAGCCAAGCGGTTGCCTGAGCTTACACTGTTTTCGGGGTGTTGGTGCGAGGAGGTTTACCTCTCGACAACCTTTGTGATATGGGTGGTCGGCAACCATCTCAAGCGCCCAACCTCTCTTTGCTATTCCCACACACTCACCCTCAGCTGCCTCCCTCTAACAAGCTCGCTCGCAGGCGTCGACCTCGTGCCCCTCTACCCCAGCTCTCTCTGGGTCCCCGCGAGCTCCCCATTGCACTTCCTGCATGATCTGCGCGAGTACTACTTCACCACCTACAACGACCAGTTCTTCGCCCCGTCGCCGGCGCCCATCCCGAGCTTCTTCCCCCTGTTCGCCTTGCTCGAGCTGGTCTTCCACCTGCCCGTGTCGCTGTGGGCCGTGGGCAGGTTGCGTGGCGAGCGCGGCTTGAGCGGCAGCGCCGAGTTGTTGCTGTTGGTATACGCGGTCGAGACGGCCCTCACCACCGCCACCTGCATGTACGAAGCCCTCCACTGGGACCCGGCGATCGTGAGCGCACAGCAGAAGCTGGTGCTGTTAGGCGGATTGTATGGCGGATATTTGGCGCTTGGTAAGTTGTGTGGTGAAGTCGATGGTTTGGGGAAGGTGAGGCTAACGAGGCGCACCCCGTAGCGGTTGTATTAATGGGGGATATGTATGCCCGCTTACTGAAGCGTGTCAACGCCGTTGATGCTAGAAAGAAGGCCCAGTGAACGGAGAGACTGGTCCAACCAGATGAGTCGCGAAGGCAATCATGCCACGGAATGGATCTAACAGTTCGATGTCATGCCCAGCTTGCGCCCGGTTCTCATTCAAAAGCAAGGCCCGGAACGCCCGTTGATCGTCCCCGTAGTTAAACGTGGATTTCCAACATACACATTATGTACAGGCGACTAGCCTAGCCGCTCTATCTCGTAGATTGCTTTTCAAAGACCTCAGTCGATCCGCTTCGAATATCCCCATCCGTTCCCTACACCGTTCAGGCCGTAGCCCAGCGGCGTCGCACCGCCCAGCCCACGCCCTTTCAGCCGCTTGGGCAATATAACGCCGAAGAAGTAGGTGCCGGACGCCAGAACACCAGCAATGAAAGACACCAGGCCATAGAATATGGTACTAGCATAGATGTGGCCTCCCATGCCCTGCCATTCGACCTTGCCCTCCGTCTTGGGCAGCGCCGGCGTGGGGAACCATCGTACACTGAAGCTCAGAGGCAGAGGGTCGCCAATAACGAGCCTCTTGGTTGCGCTTCCTTCCATGTGGCTCAGGGGACTCGTGCTGTAGGCGGCGCCGCTGTCCAGGACGCCGGAGTCGTGGGGGTGTATGTGGCGCTTCGGGGTGCTGTGCAAGAGGATGTTGAGGTGGGTGCTGATGTGCAAATGGCTGCGCTGCAGGGTGCCGGCCAGCGCGAAGACCAGTGGTATGTATTCTTGTTCTTTTGGCTTTTCACCGACAGTTTCGACGTGGCCGGCGGGCCTCGAAGGCAGGCGGCAGGACAAAGGGGCGTCGCTGTGGATGTAGAACTCGAGCAGGTGGAAGAAGGGGTCGTCGATCATGGGGATGGTGCAGTTCATTTCTGTCTCGATGCCGTAGTGGAACTCGAGCGATTTGCCGGTTTCGTTGCAGGAGGGGAACGGGATCCATTCGATCTCTTCTTTGGCGTTCTCGATGTGCTCGCCCGTCTCCCTGTTCGATTGCGAGGGAAGCGTTAGTCCCAGACCCTGGCAATCGGCGCGGATTGTAACGAGGGGGGGAACAAGCCGACTTACACGCTCCGGTTCATACACTCGACTGCAATGGGTGCGCCATAGTGGTAGGAAGGAAGCAGGCCCTCCTCCAGGCTCGACTTCGCGATGGCCAGGGGAGCCAGGAGCAGCAGCACGACAGCAAAGAACAGACGGAGAACTTGAGGCATGGTGTGGAGTGCTTGCTATGGCCAAAACCAAGACGACATGTCGACCGAGTCGTGGGCGGTCGTAGGCGAGGTACGGAGCGGCGTTGGGATTTCGCGACGCTTGTCTTGACGGGACAGCTTCCAGGTTGTCAAATGGAACTCTCGGGGCAGAAGGCTGCAAGGCAGCCTGGTAGCGATTGGGGAAATTGGGGACAAGGTGCCGACAGACGGGATGCAGGGTCTCGCTCGTGCATGCACACCCCTGCAATAGGTTACCTACCTTAGGTACTCTACATATGCAGGTAAGCGGTGGTGCCCCCCTTCGCTTTTCCTAGTAAGCCGGCCGGAATCCCGCCCACCTTCGGCATCTTGTTCATTGTCCACATTAGGTACGATACACTCGATGTTTTCGGCTACGATCCTTTCTTCCACTAGTAGCCTACTTACACAGCCGTAATACTTCCCAGTGCATCGTCCTCATGTCTGAGACTCGCACGCTATGGGTTGCAAGCCCAAATGCATTCTGCGATTGAAGGTCCCTTCCACCCTGCGGCACCCGCGGCACCCAGCATGATCGAGTTGTTCTCCGGTCTTCTATCCTGCGCCATATCGTCTCTCTACTCATCTATACCTGGGTCAATGTTTGCCCTCCGCCCCTGAATCCTTTCAGGTCTAAGAAGCGTTGGGTCCCAGGAGGATGCTCTACATTATGAGAGACCAGTCCAGCTGGGTTGTTGCAGCAGCGGATAAATCCCACATGGACGTGAGAATGCCAAAGCCGTAGGTACGACACACGTGCTTGTTGGAGCTGAGCAGCCCATACCCGACATCCCGGTTCTCTTGACCTCATCTTCGTGAGTGACATCGTAAGATCCAGATTTTCGAGCCTGCTAGAAGCCCGAGTCAAGCCAGTCTGATACTAGATGCACGTGTAGGATACGTCCGACTTCTCTCGAGGTACCCTCGTTTCTGCGCATGATCCCGTAGTTCTCATGGGAACATCAAACACTCGAAAAGAGATGGACATGGAAAGGCAAAAAAAAAAAAAAACACAGGTCATATCGAAAAGGCATTACGTGATATATTAACATAGAAAGATTATCGTACTGAAGAAATTCACTCTTCAAAGGCGGAAACAGGTTGCTTATCGTCATTCGTCCCCGACTTCTTCCCCCTCCGCTCTCTAAAGGCCAGATACCCATCCAACCCGCAGACGGCCGAGGCGACGGCGACTACGTTGGCCAGGCCAAAGCCCAGAGATACAGACAGCTCGAACGGAACGAGCTGCGTGAAGCAGATCGATATCTTACTCAGATCCGCGAATCCGGTCAACGTCGCCACGACGGATAGCAGCAGGAACAGCTGGTTGACAACGTTCCTGACGGTATGCAGCTGCGAGGGCAGGGAGGAGTCGCCTGCCTGTCGCATCTTGACGATGTAATGCAGCGGCACGGCAGCGATGCCGGTGATCACGGCCAACAAGCCAAAGACCTGAAGGGGATAGAATTAGTACTCGAAACCGAGGATGCGGCTAGAGGGGGCACTTACGCCATGAGCGGTTCGAAAATGCGATGCGTTGCCCATCGTCAAGGCTCCAAAGAGAAGAACGAGAATGACCGACGGCGCGATGATAGCCATCCAGATAATGTTATTCCACCGGGGAGCCTTGGCCAGTACGTGAGACATCTTGATCCTGATCAGGATGTTCCGGGTACTCTCGAGCCCGATGGCGAGAGGAAGGATATTGAAGAAGGCGAAGACGCCAATGAGAACTGTGAACGTGTTAACGAGATCGCTTTCCATGGCAAAACGCCGGGGGAAGCTTACCATGGAGAATCAGAAAAGCAATGAACGCCGGGACGGTGTTGCCGTTGATCTTAATATCACTTGCGGCTGCACTGAAGCCCTGGTTAACGTCTCCGACGACTCCCTGGAGATCGATGGCGTAGTTGTGGCCTTCATTGGTGAACTTGATGCTGCCCTGCGGTAGCAGATCCTTGAACTGCGATATGTCCAAGTCATCGGAGCTGCCAGAGCCGCCAGAACTACCGCTTAGTACGGAGGTCAGAATGAGCCCTAGACCACCGACTCCGCGGCAGGTAAGCACATCGATGCCCTTTTGGCTGATGGAGGACAGAGCTTCGGCGTTGATCAGGGCCGAGATGTTGAAAGTCGTCGTTCCATTGCCGACAACGATGCTGGGGGCCACGGGTTCCTGTCGGGGATCCAACAAGGCATGGTCTTCCGAGCCCGGTACCGGTACCGAATCTCGCTTCTTCGTGGTGAGATCCACCTTGCCGAAGAGATTCTGCACGACCAGCACGCCTTGGCTACCCAGTCCTTGCCCGAAGCCAACCGCCGCCCCGTCCACGGAATCGTTGAACTGGAGCGGAGTATCAACCACCGAGCCGGCGGGCGCCGTCGCCTTGCCCTCGACCACAGCCTGCACGCCACCCAGGCTGTTGATGCCGTCTGCGGCGCCCTGAAGGAGGCCGCGTGCAAGCCCACCGGCAATATCCTGAAAGTTGAGGCCGGACGTCAGACCCGACGCACCGTCGTCGCTGCCGCCTCCGCTCGCCATGCTGATGACCTTGGAAATCGTGTCGTTGGCCAGGAGGCGCGAGCTAAGGCCGACGGCGAAGTTCTGCGCCAGGCCGCCCACATCGAGGTCATCGCCGGTCGACTGCGACGGGATGACGCCCGGGTCCTGTTGCAGACCCAGCCCGACGGGTATTCCTTGCCCGAGTCCCTTGCCGAGTCCAGAGGCGGCCGCCGGAAGCATTTGCGAGAGGTCCGAGATGTCGAGACCTCTTGCACTTACCCCAGCACCCCCGTCTTCCCCACCGGTGAGGCTCGATAGGTCCAGGTTACTCGTGACCGATTGCGAGAGGCCGAAGCCGAAGGCACCAGCGAGATCGGGTACGGCGGTGCCGCTCGGGGGTGCCACGCTGTTGAGCTTGAGGCCCGTTACCGCCCCATTGCCTAGGCCCTGCGCCAGCTTCAAGACTGCGGCAGGCAGTTGTTCAGTGATGCCGCCCGAGTCATCTGATCCGGAAGAGACGGAATCGGTCAAGGCGCCGATGTCGATGCTTCCAGCCACCGAATCCGCGAGACCAAACCCGAACATCCCTACGATGCCGGTAAGGTCCGTGCCGTTGGGCGGTGCGGGAGTGGCGACGTTGAGGCCATTCAGAGCGCCCGTCCCAACACCAGCGGCCAGACTCATGATGGCCGGGCCAAGCGACGCCAGAATGCCGCCATCGTCGCCCCCGGTATCGCCACCCCCCGTAATCGATGAGAGATCCACGGCACCGAGCAGCGAAGCCGCAGCGCCCATGCCCAGGTTCTCGATCGTCGGATTCAGGCCGCCGTTGTCCATGCCGCTGGCGGCCAGGACCCTGCTGCCAACTGCCTTGGCGTTCTCGGCGCTGGTGATGTTGAGGCCTTGCGCAGCGCCTTCACCCACTCCTACGCCCAGGAACATGCCGGCTCCGGCCAAATCGCCGGTGATCTTGTCGCCGATGCCGCCCAGTGCGTCTTTGAAGAAGTCGCCGATCCCGCCCAGAACACCGGAAGAGCCGTCGTCCGTCGCGGTACCGTTGTCGCTGTCGCCCGTGCTATCGTCGTCGTCGCCGCCGATGCCGAAGAAATCGCCCACTTTATCAAGGAAGCCGGGCTGTCGCTTGGCCAGGGACCGCCGTACCTGCTCTCCGGAAGACAGCTCGCGGTGGTATAAGGCCAGGGACTCGCCGGCCCTCTTCAGGGACTCGCTATCGAGCTCGCTGCCCCAGATATCTGCCGTGTCGGCTCCGAGCTCGATCAGGGCTACCCAATTCCGCCGCAGGATCTTGTCGTTCGCCAGCGCATCCGCGCTCGATCGCGACATCAAGACATCGGCCACGGCTCTCCATCGTGAGGAGTCCTGCGCGATTTGAACTTCACGGCCTGGGATGGTGTTGAAGACGGCGAAGACGGACACCAGCAGACCCAGGACGCAAGCCAGCGACAAGAACTTCTTCCAAGCAGCAGAGCCCTTGGTCTTCTTCCCGTCCTCCTTCATTAGTGTATATTGAGCCATCTCGCCGGGTCGACTGGCGAGGATGAAAGTCGCCTGCGACTACGCTGGATGATTATAAGACGATAACGATGAGGGCAGAAGAACAAAAGAAAATGCGCGCTCGTGACCCAGTCACTGGCGGGTCGTAGTTGAAGATCGACTTTGCGGGGAAGAGGCAGACGACGGCGAACGAGACGAACGAGGGCGCAGCCCATGGGGCAGCGAAGGTTAAAACCAAAGTCGCCGGGCCACAAGGCCCTGTACGTCAAAATCCAGCCCTACCTATAGTGGCCCATCGTAAGGCTATCTGGGGTCGATCCATCAGCAGGACACTTGCCGGGGTTGGACATGGCCGGCACACGAGGGTACGGCTGTTGAAACAGCTCTGGTCCCACCCGGCCCCCGGATCAGATCTGCGCGGTGCTGTGAGGAAAATTCCCCGGGCGTTCGGACGATCCGCTGTCATGGACATGTGCCAATGGCAGACCCAGAGCGGCACGAATCTGGTCCATTTTCTCACTGGCTCGTTGTAATTAGACGATACAGATCGCCCTCGTGGGGGTCTCACGTTCGGATCTTGGTGAACATGCCCGCGAAGGAGGCAGTGGCAGTGTGATACCGGCTCGCCGGGACACGCACGACACTGGGCTCGGTTGGCGATTCGCTTCAGCAGGAACTCCCATTCCGCATGAAGCTGCTGTTATGTATTACTGTCATAGCGCTTCGCGTGGCCTGGTTGCCCACTTTGACAGGTCAAGCACTGGCGGGGACGATCGGATGGCAGCTATTGAGGTGGAGTAGGGGTTCAGATCAGAAACGGGGTGCCCTCGGTTAGCAGCCAAATGAGGTCAGTGAGCGAGGGTTATTGGTCACTTCGCCTGGCCAATCATCAGTTGAGACCTTGCTTGAAACAGAACCGTACTTTGCCTTATGCTGGCGCTGCCCGCCTTGCGAGTAACCTTGTTGGTTCGCTTTGAAGCCATAGTTGGGGGCGTATAGCTCTGAATCCTGTATTCTCTCGTCGGCCCTGCTCTGAACGTAACCAGAAACTGGCCTCTCTTCTACCAGGAACGAGTAGGGCCGTTTTGCTCGTCCATCCACTGCACACCGAGGAACCGAGGGATGAGACCTCGGGGAAATGAGGTTGCTCGAGGGCCAAGTCTAACCTAGGCCAATACCGTGTCCGAGATGTGCTCACCCTTCTTGACCCGTTCGCAAAGCGCCTTGAGCACCTCGGCGCCCTTTCGGAAGTCGTCCACCTCGAGGTATATCATGCCGCTGAGCCGCCACCAGAAGGCGCCGCGGTAGAGGCAGGTCTGGAAGTACATGCCGCTTTCCTTGACCGCCGTGGTCTTGAGCCACTTGACCAGCGTGGCGGCGTGCTTGGGGTCTACCTTTCCCGCCCCCGATCCATCTTCGGCATCCAGCACTTCCAGCGGCAGTCTCACGTTCGCAAAGTTGCAGTCCCGCAGACACGACCCGGGACAATCCATGATCTCCGTGCCGAGGATCTCAGCCGCAACCGCAGCGCCTTGCTGTGCGACCGTGTGACAGTAGGAGCGAATGGCCTCCTCGCCGCCACAGACGCGGTCTCGAAAGTTGGCGGCAGCTGATCCAGACGTGTGAGCAGTCACCGACGAAACAGGAGACGAAGAAGCAGAAGAGGATAGATAATTAGCTCACCGTCAACACACAGGTAGTTCGTCGTGTCCGCCGTGCCTGCGCCCAATCAGCCCCCAACCGGCCCCGTAAAGGACGGGTCTTCATAGCAAACTCACCGGTAAAATCAAACATCTCAATGAACTTCGGATCCGCGCCCTGCTCCAGCTCCTCCCTGGTACAAAATCCATGGCTCGTGGGCAAACTGGTCCGGATCAAGGGCTGGCGATCGCGGCGCACGAAGAAGGCGGCGCACCCCCGCGGGACGAAGAACCACTTATGCAGATTGGAGACGAAGAAGTCGGGCCGCAGTCTCCCCAGATCCAGGTCGATATGCCCGATGCCGTGCGCGCCGTCCACCACCACCATGGCGCCCTCGGCCTGGAGCGCGGGGGTCAGCCGCTCGAACGGCACGCGCAGGCCCGGCATGCTGACGACGGTGTCGACGACGGCGAGGCGCAGCCGCTTGCCCTCGGTGGCGTTGATCCGGCGGGCGGCGGCCACGCCGGCGTCCACCAGGGCGTCGTCGCTCGCCGGCCACTGCACCGGGACGCAGTGCACCTCGAGGCCGTGGCGCTCCTCCAGCCAGGCCAGGCCGCGGCGCACCGCGTCGTAGACGACCTCGTAGCACAGCACCACGTCGCCGGGCCGCCAGTCGAGGTTCTTCAGCACGGTGTCGATGCCCGTGGTCGCGTTCGGCACCAGCACCAGCTCGTCCACGTCGCAGCGCAGGACCCGCGCCGTCGCCGCCCGCGCCGACGCCATGCGGGGGTGGCGGTCCAGCGCGATGAACGGGTCGGGCGCCGCGTCCGCCTCGGCTTGGAGGGAGCGGTGCGCGTCGCGTACCGGCGTCGGCGTGTATCCGTACGACCCGTGGTTCAGTGGCGTGTAGGAGGGTGCGAAGGCGAAGTGCGCCCGACGCATCGCCGCGCCGAAGGGGGTTGAGGGGGACATGGCGAGGAAAAGTGAGGATATGGGACCAAGAGGTTGGTCAGCGGCCGGGCAGGTACGGTAAGATATCACCTGTTAAATACTTCAGTACTTACCTAGGTACTTACCTAAGGTAGGTCGACTATAGCTGCACCGTGGGTTTACCTGTAGGTGTGAGCGGAGATGGATATCCGAGGCCGATTGCGCCGCGCCAACATCCCCGAGGTCCTCTAGCGGTGCCGAATACGGGATAAGAAGTTAAGTGAGTCACAAGCAGCGCGAGCTGCCTTCTCGAGACCGCTTCCCAGCTCATCGTCACATGAAGAGGTCAAGTACAGGGCGCAACATCTCCACAGACTGGTGCCGATAGCTGCATCTCCCACCTGTAAGACACCGGCACCGGCATGGCACCGGCTTGGATCCGACCTGCTGTGCTTACAGGGATGTGAATAAGTACTTACATTGGTACACTTTTTCAAGCGGACGATAGTTAGCAGGTCCATTGTTCGACAGGTTGAATTAACAGAAACAATACAAGACTGGATCTTGTCCTATAGAAGCGGCACATTTGAAAGATATCTTGAAGTTAGCTCATTTAGCCACCGAGTCAAGATCATGGAGAAAGCCCCAGGCCTGGCCATCGTGATATCCGAGCCACTCGGTAGTTAGTTGGCTTCTACTGAGATAACATGCTATGGCCGTAATTCGTCATGTCTTTGCGTGTATCCAGACTGTAAAACTAAGCAAATTGGAGGTGGGTGCTGCTCCAACAAACCAACTCCGGTGACGCCATGCCATGCAACGCCTGCTGGAGCAAACACATAGCAAAGTTGGCCATGCCCTTCACCGTACGTCTTTGACAAGGTCCATTATCAGAACAGGGATGTGTGTGTGTGTATGTGTATGTGTGCGTGTTACCAATCAGCCGCCCACCCGTTCTGTTCTACAAAGTCTTCCACCGCCTCTCGGAGACCGAGGTTCGGGCGTAGCTCGGCGGCGGTAAGCGGTTCTCGGGTCAAGGGGTCGGTGGGTGAACGACGGAGATGCTCCATAAGCGACGCCCGCTCGTACGACTTGCCTGTCTTTGTCTGCTCCCATGATCAGCCAAGTGATGAGTAACTCCGGGCAACAATAGCACGAGCACGTGGGGAAAAGGGTAAGCGTACCATAACCGGATCTACCAGGAGGCCAAAACCAATGTCGTCGATCGCCCAGTCCGGCACCTCACGCTTACGCTCCGACGCGGCTCGGGCTTTCTCAAACGTCGACTTCAGCAAGTCGATCTTCTGATCCCACTCCTCCCGTACCGTCCTGCGCTCCAAGTCGTCATGGCATGTGCACAGCATCTCGTCGCGCTCGCGTTCCATGAGACCGATCGTCTCCGCCTCCAGTTCCCGGCCCTCCCGCGCTCGCTTCTTCTCCATGTATTCCCAGCGCTCCTTCTTGCAGCGTAACACCTGGTTCGTGACCTGTGCCATGGACTTGTCCGCGGTCTCGGTGCAGAGACGATGTGCCTTTTGGGCGCTTTTAAGGGCACCTTCATAATCGCCCAGGGGGAGCAGAGCCTGGGAGAGGATGAAGTGGGCCTTCATGTTGCTTCCACTGAGTTCGAGGCAGGTGTTGCAATCGGCCACGGCCGTCTCGAAGAGCTCTAGGCGTAGCCTGGCCATGGCGCGGTTGGTGTACAGGGCGGGGTTGGTGTTGTCGGCGAGGATGCTATGAAGGGCAAGGTCAGCAGAGGCAGGCGTGGTAGGACTGTTGGACTCCTGACGCTTTCGAGTACTGGCTCTCGGCACCCACGTAATCGCCTTGCTTATAATACCCATTGCCCAGGTCCTTCAGTCTGGCGGCTTTAGCGCTGTCCTGCGGCATGATGGCGGTGTGTGTGGTCAGTGGTATCTTATCGAGAACTGGCGGCGAACGTGGTCTATCGAGGTCTATCGAGGTCTCCGTGTTGGTGGCTGGTGCAGAAGGATGGTCGTGCAAGGCTGACGGTCGCAGACAAAGACGGGCATGAAGTCGAGCTCTTGTCCGGGGTACTAAGGCCGGTGTGGAGTGGCAGCTGCTGTCGAGGGCGCGCGCATTTGCAATCGCATTTGCGACAAATACACACAAAGAACGAGTAGATAGGTGTGCGCGGAGGGACTGAGAGGCTGTGGCTGTTAGAGAATGCTTGGTTAGCCGAGGGGTGCTGGTCAAGAAGCGCTTCGGCCCTTTATTTGGCAGGCCGGCGGGTTACCAACCAAGGATAGACACAAGACGAGTTACGTTGGTCGTAGAGCGAAGCCCGAGGAGGCGGGCCAGGCCAACAGGATATTGAGGAATGTGCCGTGGTTGTAGGATGAGGTGGGAGTAGTGACTTGGGCCAGGAAAGAATCGAGAGCCGACCAGCCAGCCAGCCAGTCAGCCAGCCAGCCAGCCTCGTGGCCTTGTTGTGGTGGTGGTGGTGGTGGTGGTGGTGGTGACACTGGTGGAAGGTCGGTAAGTTTGTCAGGCCAGGGAAACTTCCAGAACCCGTTGAATGTTGCAGGGCAGCGGTAGTGCTAACTTTACTCCGTGCAGCGTCAAACGCCGCTGCACCAGGGGGTTGTGTCACACTGTGGCTCACCAAACGTACAGCTGGTTGGTCTGGTCATTCCTTGCAAGTATACCCCGCTGTGACCCCGCCAACCCGACAGAGGAGGTGCATCTGGATATAAGCATCGATTACCTAAATTCTCAACTCTTTTAAGCATACACGGCTGTTTTTAGTCTCATCCAATGGAAGCTGGCATTCGGCGTCACGTCTTCCTTTTCCGGTAGTTGCGAGGATTCTACGCCACTTTGAAATTGGCGGTAGCACCTACTAGAGCGTTTGCTGTCCCCGTGACACCCGAAGGCTTCGGGTGAAGCTCCAACATTGGAGCTGGCTGTCAAAGGGACTGATAGGCGTACGAGACCCAGCCGGTCAAACTCCGACATACGATACCCGATTCTCCACACTTCTGCAGTATCACGCTCTCAGTCTCCAGCTACACCATGTCATCTTATATGAATCTCGAACCCCTGCTATAACAGACTTCGAGTCTCCGGCCAATGCTATCCCATCGGACAAGTCCATTCTGCGCACTCATTGGTTGGAGCTTAACACATCCGAAACCTGGGGGGTAACACTTACACTCCAGAATTTGTGCGAGCCAAGAACCTCATCCCACGCTCTTGCTTCGGCGCCGATATCCTTATTGTCCGCATCATCTGGTTGCAGCTAGATGGCTTTCCAGGGCTACAAGACCCTTCCTACAGTTTCACGTTCAAGAAAGTCACGAACTATAATGTGCGGGCAAGCATCGCCGAGCGAGAGGCAGCCCTGACTAGTTCTCAAGGCCAGTTTATCGTCCACCACGCGATTCGTATTATTTCCTCTTCCGCGAAGAGTAGTGCTGATCCCCGGCTTCCGCATCCAGACACGGCCAAGAGAAAGGCAGAGCAGACATCGACGGGGGGCGACTCCGGCAAACAAACTCGATGCCGGGGAATCGGCGCCAAAGGTACGTTCCGATCTCCCCCATTCGAGCAGCGATCGCTCCTCTAAAACCGAGGGATGCCTTAAGCTTGTGCCCACCAACTACTCTGATGGCGATAAATGATGCCGTATCTGATGAGGATGACTCCGGAGGCGATGTGAATTGGAATACAGACATGGGGATTCCCAACCCGAGGAGTCCCATGCTCATGAGGCTCCCGTAGATGCTATCCTTGGCTGGGAACCTCGGGAAGATTGCGGGTGAGCGATGCAAATGCAGGTGACTGTTAAGCAACCGCGGTTATTAAATCCTTACTGGTATAAACGGGACTTTCGCAACTAGTAATTATAGACAATCGTCTTGGACATTCTCTCCTATCACTGTAGAACTTCACGAGTTCATTGCTGTGTGTATATAGCAAATCAACGTCAATAGTAGAATCAGCTGCCTAACTGCCAGGTGCTCAGCTTCTGCAGATCATATCGCACTACATCATTCGCTTCAACTGAACTTCGGTCCGGGGCCTGAGTGGATCATTACAACTTTGGGGATTGTTAAGCCAAGTATCCCCGAGTGTTCCCTGGGCCAGCCCATCTCTGGCGGAAGCGTCCCTGTAAACGTTATAGGATGCTAAGTAGAGCTGCGAACCTCTGACTGGGACTGTAGGGGTCTCTTCGCTTTTCTCCTCGGTTTCCCATTCGCCCGCCTTGACTTGGCCTCGGATAGCCTTCACGAAGCCCCAATCGTTGGCTGTCGTGTCGTCCACGTTGGAAGTTTCAAACACCTTCTTAATGGCGTATCGCGATAGTAGTTCGTAATTTTTGGGGATAACCCGGACAAGTTCTTCCAGTCTTGTTTTGATTCCGGGGTACACCAGCGGGTCGAATTGTGGATGGCCTAGGGAGTATTCTATATCGGGGGCCCAACGGTGCATCAGCATTCGATATCCCGTGATTAAGTGCTTGATGACAAAAGCCTTCATGTTGGGGTCCTCCGTCTTGATAATCTTCTATACCTGCACGGCTGTTGGAAAGGCTGTGAGGAGTGGCATCTCTCGCGGGTTCTGCGCACCACGTGGTATCTTCAACTTCCATGATGGGTCGCAGAGCGGCTTGAGCTTAGCTAGCCGCTTCTTGTACTTGTTAATCGGCTACGTTCCCATCTGCATCGTCCACCTTCGCGAGGGAATCCCATCGTCGGATCACTAGGGCGATCCAATGTGACTTGGCCGTTCAAATCGTCGTTGGGGCCCAGTGGCTTACTGGGGTCCCATCGCGTGAAATCCATCATAGCGGCCCCGTTCGCTGGCCATTTTTTTGGCGCCGCTACGACGTGAGCGACGGGCGGTGTCAGTGTGGCTAACTCCATGGGCAACTGCGCGGGCAACTGCGTGGGTGGCTGCGTGGGCGGCTGCGTGAGTGACTGCATGTGTGGAGTTGGGGTGTGCATGGTCAAGCGTTATGTGTTTATGAAGACTTGTAGTGGTGCAGCTCGTTGGTGTGCGTGATGTTCGCGGTGTGCTTGGTGTGTTGGTGTCACGGGCACACATAGCACGCCAGGCGCGAAGATCTGGTTAAAAACAAGTGAAACATTCATGAAATAATCGTGTATAGGTATTTTTTTTTTTTAAAAAAAATGCCCTTTTTATAGGCAATGCTGTCAAGGTCCAGCTGCTGGTATGCTCCATAGAGTGTGTCTCCTATCATTTTCTCCAGTCATCTCATCTCGGTGTCGTATCCGGTGGTCTCTAGGCCCGGAAGAATAAGGATCGATGTACCTGTTTCCCGGTCCCTACTCTCCACGTGCACCGCACCGCTACCGCCGCCGCCCCCGGGGCCGCCGCTGCCGCCGCCTTCATGGTTTCGTGCAAGAGTTTCTCGCAGACATAAGCTAAGAACTCCATGATCTGGTTTTGTGTTCTGAGAACATGTAACCCATACTCAGCAGGGATCCCCGGCGGCGTACTTGCGTCAGACTCGGGCAACTGGGCCAACTCGTGAGGAGAGATCAACATTCCATACATCCCTGGTAGTGCTCCGCTGCCTATTACCTATTAGGATGCGGTAGTTCCGTTTCTTAGCATGCTTGTAGGCTTTATTCGGATCGAAGACCTTGCCCTCGCCGAGTTGACTGTCCTCGATGATCAAATCCCGATCTAGTCTTCCTAGGTTTCTCCCGAGTATAGACTGTTCATAGTCCACACGGCCAAACATATGAGGTTCCTCTGAAATGCGACTTGATAAAAGTTGCAGCAAGTAGTCATGCTTGGCCAGGTCCTCTTGGTTGATGTGTGGCATCATGAACGGGATGCGCATATGACTTGTGTGAGGGGTCCCGGTATGCTTGGCACAAGTCCGAGTAGCATGGACATCTGACCTATGTCTCAGCGGAATCTCCGGCCAAGCCTCCACTAGAAGCTGTTTCCTTGCATTGTCTCTCTTTCTGGTCCAACGCCTCCAGACGGGTTGACCGTGCTGGTGGCGGCAGCAGTGGCAGCGACAGTGGCGGCGGCAGTGGTGGAGGTAGTGGCGGCGGCAGTGGTGGAGTTGGGTGCGGTGGTGGATTGTGTCGCTATTTCGACTACCGCCACCGCTCCTGCTGCTGCCGCTGATGGCCTTGGTAATGGTATCGTCGCTGTTGTCGGTAACGGTCACAGGCTCCTGTTATTTATCTTCATTAGATGCTTCGTGTCAACCTGAACAGGTCGCGGTCAGGTGTGTAGTCAAAGACACGACCAGCGCAGAGCTCCGAGCGTCTGCCGAGATAATGCTACCACAGCAATTGTAGGCAGGGTATATATAGCTGTCGTCCTCGGGCTTGTGGTATATTGGCATTGGCCGGGATTGGCTCATTTAGCATCGCATCCTTACAGAGATGGTATGTATCTTTTGGCAATCCAACGAGGCGTATAAGATGGCTCCTTGGCCCGGATTCCAGCCGATGATGAGGCGGTTTTCGACACGTTCCGGGAGGCTTTCCGTCTGTACATCCTGGATGGGATAATCGGTTAGTCGCAATTGTTCCATTTGAATTGGACGATAGGATAATCGCCCTCTGTGGTGTTTATGCCACGGGCTGATCTCAGGGGGGTATGATCATAGTGTTGATAATTATCCCACCTACATCTTTTGAGATCTCGCCTGGGCGGATCTCCATCGCGGGTCGAAGTCGAGGCGGGTCGGAGTCCCAAGCGAAGGAGGGGTGGCGGCGGCGGCGGCCGTGATGACCTTGGGTGTACAGATGGTGGTGATGTGGGTGGTGACGATGGTGGTACTGGGTGGAAGACGGTGATGTCCAGACTGGTGTGGTCAAGGCTGGGAAGATGGGAGATGGACGCCTGGAGGGCTGGTAGGCTGGGCGACAGAGGGTAGGGGACGGCTGGTTGGCAGGTCAGCTGGGTTACCTAAGTGACTCATGGAATCGAGCGGGACGCGCCTGCTTTCAAGTCTTGCTCCCACCGCACACGATTGCCGTGCTTCGTACTCCGTATTCCCCCACTAAATCCCGGGCCGAGGGCGCCCCGCCATGGCCGATCGCCGGGCGACAGACAACCAGAGGACACCGCCCAAGATGGAGGGTCTGAATAAATACCTACCCTTGGATCTACTTCCAGGCAGGAGCGTGATGAATTTGTTTGCTGCTTGTCTTCTCACATGTCTGAGTAATTTAGTCGCTCAATCATGCCTCCAAATCCACCACCCATCACTGGTACCGGTACCTAACTTAGGGGGTACTGTCAAGCATCCATGCCATCGGGAACACAAACTCTTCACTGGCGGCAATACCACCGCTTCCACACAGGGACCTCATGTTTGCAAAACGAGTGACATTGGCTAGCATCGCCTCAAGCAATCCACCAGAAGCAAGCACCGTAAGTGAACGAGCGTGTAGAATAACAGCAAAGACCACGCAACCACCACCCCTCCTCGTCGTTTCCACCAGTCCGACCAACTCACAACAAGCATGACAGGCAGCCAGCCGCCTGGAAACTGACGCCCGGTGCTCTCAATACCTACCTACTGAACCAGCGACCATCGTTGTCTGCATCCGCTCTCGCCTCGCCTCTCCCATCCAAGCAGACTATCTCAAGACTGCCGCAGAGGGATGCGAGAAAGCAGGATTGCTGCGAAGACAGAGAAGTGAGCAGATACCCCCGGTACGATGTGTGCAGCATGAGTGACTTACCTCTTCCCCGGCTGGTTTAGTCGGTGATGTACATGGTAGCGGCGTCTGCGTCGGAACGCTTGTCGGTGATGTACATAGTGGCAGCGTCCGCATCCGAGCGCCGGTTGACTTCGGAACGCTTGTCCGTGATGTACATGGTCGCGGCGTCCGCATCCGACCGTTTATCGGTGATGTACATCGTGGCGGCGTCGGCATCAGAGCGCCTGTTAACCGAGCGCTTGTCCGTGATGTACATCGTCGCGGCATCGGCGTCGGAGCGCCTGTTCACCTGCGAACGCTTGTCCGTGATGTACATCGTGGCGGCGTCCGCATCAGAGCGCTTATCCGTGATGTACATGGTCGCAGCATCGGCATCCGAGCGTTTATCGGTGATATACATCGTGGCCGCATCGGCGTCGGATCGCTTGTCCGTTATGTACATGGTGGCGGCGTCCGCGTCGGATCGCTTGTCGGTGATGTACATGGTCGCAGCGTCGGCGTCGGAACGCTTGTCAGTGATATACATCGTAGCAGCATCGGCGTCCGATCGCTTATCGGTGATATACATCGTGGCCGCATCGGCGTCCGATCGCTTGTCGGTGATATACATCGTGGCAGCATCCGCATCGGAGCGCTTGTCGGTGATGTACATGGTGGCAGCGTCCGCATCCGAGCGCTTGTCGGTGATGTACATGGTGGCAGCGTCCGCATCCGAGCGTTTGTCGGTGATGTACATGGTGGCGGCATCGGCATCCGAGCGCCTATCTACACGATCCATGTATTGGTTAGACTTGGACTTCCAGGAGACATCTTCACCAGTCATCTCCGGTGACCTGGCTTAGTCGTAAAGTCTTGCTTACCAAAGGCCGGTGCAGCAGTAGAGGTGCTCGCGAGGGCAAGAGCCAACAAGGTGAGGCCGGTGGTCTGCATATTGACGGAAAGTTGGTGGTCGGTTTGAGGGGATAGCGAGAGAGATCTTGACTTGTCGTGTCTGTTGTTGTCTGTTATCTAGACGCTTCGTACACCGGATGCTGTGAGCTGCCTGATGAGTTGCTCTACAGATTGCCCTTTTGACGCGGAGGCAACGAGGCTTTCTATACCTATACGATATTCGATAGCCTCGGTCATGCTTGGGTGTTACATTCCAGACCAGACCACGAAGCAGGGTCGGAAAGACTACAATTACCATGCATCCTTCCTACAGGGCCGAGCTAGATCCAACGCTGTCAGCGGCTACTACTGCAGAGATCTATTACATTGCCAATGGAACACCAAGGGTACCCAGTCATGAGAAGTGAAGAGGCTTGATGTTCGAATTCAACGCTGGTCAACTCCTTTCCCGCCGTTGGGCAAACGTGTATGCGCATCTACGACTGGTTCTGCCACTTGCCGCACGTTGCCAGTGACAGTAGGCGTCAACTCCCTCCCGCGCGTTGGCATACTCACACAGACATCGCTGTGACTGAACCTGGTACACGAGCTGCAACTACCAAGAAAGTGGTGATTACATGAACTCCTCGAAGAAAGTCTAGGCCAATGACCTTACATGTCTCCATGTCATCCGTCTTACGTCTTTACCCAGACCAGAACTCCAGTACTAGCATCACAAGATACAGATCATGCATGCTTGATACTCGCAAGACTGGTTCTTTTCATTGCAGTATCGAGCGGCAATAGCCACTTTGAATGTCATAGTTGCAGCTGGTCCTCTCAGAACTTACTGGCATCCTGGGTGTAGTCGTGGTGCTCGTCACGCTGATGCACAAGGGGGCTGTAAGTTGTAGTTGAAATGACTGCTTCAGCCGCGCTGGTCAAGTCGTGCTGCATTGATCCGGTCACCACAGGATGGCATCCCGGTATGCCGTGGTTCTCCAGGACTCCTCATGGCTGGTACGCTGGATGGGATTCATCGGCCTGCGCAGGGGGATGGATCCGTGCCACATTGAGCTAGAGGTGCATGTCATGCAAGATGACAGCGCAAGATTGACGCAGGGTCAAGGCCAAGCGAATCCCGCATGACAGGAGCAAATGGGACTCCTGTAGGTAAGACGAGGCCACCTAGAGACATTGCATGCGACATTCCCATGCCTAGAACCACACTGCTGGGCCATGTTCTCTTTCCGTGCACTGCAAGAGGCTGGCTCCAAGGATACATTCGCCTCGTCTTCACTGAACCATGATTTGATCTTTTCCATCTAGTACTTTCTCCAAGCCAAGTAAGCCTAGAGTTCAACACAACCTCTTGATCCTTATCCCAGGCTCAAACATGAAGTCCCTTGACATGGGGATGAGGCCAGAAGACGATGCGAGCGAAGAGTATGGCGAGGTAACGGAAGGACTTCTCGACTCGCAGGAAAAGCCTTCGCGACTGAAGGAGTCACAGCTCAGGGCTTCCTCGAGAAAGAGATCTATCTTTCTCCATGCCTTGGTATTCACCTTCTATCTGATCTCCACGATAGGGTTCGCAGTCGAGCATAGTCGGATTAGGGCGAAGCTGCGCAAGCAATTTCTGCATTGTGAGTTTGAGAATGAGTCCCCGCTTGGCTGGAGACATTTCCATCACTAATACTTCGCCACAGCTCCGGCAAATCCTGCCGTGGAATGGAGCGTTCAGAAGCTCAA
Source organism: Xylariomycetidae sp. FL0641 (assembly GCA_022376655.1). Lineage (NCBI taxonomy): Eukaryota > Fungi > Ascomycota > Sordariomycetes > Xylariomycetidae sp. FL0641. The sequence continues at coordinate 96,869 of JAJJKE010000079.1, forward strand.
GATGGGTGAAGGAAAAGAGGGTGATTTTATCGGTCAACCTCGGCCGATACTCGAGCAATCGTGGGACAGTCTCTTAGCACGTGAGCTTCCCAACCCCAAAGCCACCTTAGGGGACCTTATCCTCATGATACGCAATACTGATACGATCATAGCCATGAATGTCCGACTGGGCCGCGAGGACATTGTCGCGTTTGACAGACAGGACGTCGCAGCGGCACTTAGTGATGGATCGGGATATGCAGGAACATTGAATGTCTTCCACGAGCTTCACTGTGTGGTAAGCCGGCGAAGAATCCCGAATTTGAGGGACGGTAGGGCTAACGGTGTCGGGCCAGAGGTTCCTGCACAAGTATGTTTGGAAAGAACACTACTGGCCGGACTCCGACGAGCATCAGCGAGAGAACGAGAAAGAACATGCAGGTAAGTTACGCAGCTTGAGATTTCTCCTTGACATTCAACTTACACATGTCCTGGCTGCAGATCACTGCATCGAAACGCTGCGGCTAGCAAGCATATGTCATGGCGATGTTGGGATGGTGATTTATAGCTGGACTCCGGATTCCATCAAGCCTGGGGCCAATGGGACGGCACACCAGTGCGTCGATTGGCCAAAGATCGACCACTGGGCTCGCGACAGGGCGTTGGATATGTACTCTCCGGGACTGCTGGTACACCCAAAGTTTGGTAAGTTGCCAGAGTATCCTCTACCTAGTCTTTGGCTTTTGCTCACTTTGCTTTTGCGTCTAGGCGCCGTATATCCGGAGGGAGCCAACAAGGAGTAAGACGACATACGAAGCAGCCTTGTGATAACGGAGAAGGGTTTCGTTGCCAGGTAATGTTGGCCAGCAGTTTAACCAAAGAAGAAATATAAGTAACCATGAAGCCGAGTGCTTGAAAAGACGTGATTGAACGCGTGACTTGCATTGATGGGTAAACTAGACCGTGCGACTCGTACACCAGTGTGGCTACGTTTGCTCCGGCCTTACCTATGTCTCCTCTTGTGATGTTGGTATCGTATTACTAGCAGGATAGGGCTCGATGGGATGATAATCCATGCCAGAAGCCGTGGCATGGGCTCTAAATAGAACTACGGCATGGCACGTCTTTGCCTGGTGATCACGTCTCAACAGGTGCGGGCACCGCAATGCTACCAGGCAAACTGTTTTCATGGCAATCATATGATCAAGGCCACAATGTGCGTCTCAAACGTGGAACGGGTGACTCCGTGATTCTTAACACGAGGCCCGATGTGTGATCTAGTAGCTCAATTTCCGAACAGGGCTCAAAAACGCCAATATTCAACGCCTTGATCATGAAGACTTTCCTTCAACCAAACTCATGTGTCCAGAACATACCAAGGTCGGCTCCAACGAAAGCGATTCTTCAAAGCCAGATCTCTCAAGATTGGAAACCACTGTATGCAAATCAGTCTTCATCGAAGGGTAGGCCATGTACGAAAGCAGAAGACCAAGCTTACCGGTGTCCCAAGTCCCGTGGCTGCATCCCACCCCTTCATCGCTGGGAAGCCCACGGTGTTACAGCCGCGATTGGATCCTATGGTTACATCTTCCAGGCCACTGGATGCTTCACTATAGAGCCATGGGTTCAGAAATCCCAACGCCGGCCGGTTTTCGGCCAGGAGTGCGTCGTTGATCATGGCGATGACAGCGGCAAACGCAGGTGCCGATGCACTCGTGCCGTCGAGGAGGTGAGATACCCCCGCCCAGACTGTGGGAAAGTGATAGCCCATGGTTGATACGTCGGGGATACCACGGCCCTCCGGGTTATAAAGGCCTTCGTAGGTGGTGTTCAATGCTTCTACGTACGGCCGAACTGCTTCTCTTTGATAGCTCGGCTGAGAAAAGTAGTTGCTGAAGCCACCACCTGCTCAGGGGGGTGAAATGATTCAGATCAGTACACTTCCCTGTACGCTCACGTGAGTCAAGTAGAGGTGGCTCACCTGTGGAAAACCCTCCCTTAGCATCAAACCCGACCATGACCGGGTCAAGATGTCTAGTCCCGCCTACCGCCGTGACGAAGGGACAAGAGGCAGGGAAGGTGGGCAGAAAGGTGCGCTTCGTCCCATCATTGCTGAAGCACTTGCCATCTTTACCGACACCGTCATCGCCAGAGGCGACAATAACGCTCACGCCGCGCGCTCCCAGCAGGGCAAAGGCTTCGCACACGCGCTTGGCGTAGCTCTCCGGCACCGTCTGCTCTTCGTCGGCGTAGGAGATGGAGATGACCTGAGGCAGCTGCCCGTCTTCCTGGGCGAGCAAGTAGTGCAGCCACTCCAGGTACGGCTCGTTCGAGTTCTCGACCTTATTGGGGCTGGGATGGAAGGGGCCCCGTCCACCTACGCTGTAGGCTACGATGGGCATTGGGTACACGGTTCCCAGCAGTGTCTGCGCATCCAGGGCGCCTTCCAGCCCCATGTTTCGATCCATCTGCTCTGGAGTGTTGGGCGTCTGCTGGTCTGTCGCGCCGGCGAGAAGCACCGTGTCGATACCGAACGCTGTGCCACGCATCGAGGCTGCATCCGGGCGGTACTTCTCAGCATAAACCTGGAGGTCTGACAAGTTGTTGTTGTTCCCGAGGAAGTTCACGAGTGCGATTTTGTTGGAGCCGTCTTTGACTTGCTGTTCGTAGCCGAGCGTACCATACAGTACTCGCAGACAGAGAGATGATATGGCAAGTCGATTGCAGGCCTCCTCCACCGTCGGGTTTTCGGATAGGTCCTCAAGAGCAGGTATGTCGATGTGACCAAGGTCCAGGAGGTCCTCATCCACCAATTCCTCGTATGTCGGTACTCTGCCATCCACCTCCCAATCGGGTATGGGAGCGCCTCCACTGAGCCATTTGGCATTAGTGAAACGTGCGATTTGAAATAGTTCAAGCAAATATGTAGCGGGGTGGGCGATGACTTACTGTCGATCTTGCGGAACGGCACGGTAAAACGAGGTCGTCGGCTGGATGGTATCAACGTGATCCTTGAGATAAGCCGGCACTGACCATTCCAGGCTTCTGATCAACGATCCTCCATCTTTCTCGTGGACGAAGTGATAGAACTCCGTATGCAGAAGTGACTCGGCCTTTCGAACCGGAACTGACACTGCGATCCAGGAGTCTCCTATCGCCGAAGAGTACTCGAATATATCATTTTCTCGAAGCCAATCCTTTGCCAATTGGACCGTCGTGTTAGATGGCTTTACCATCTCTTCAACGTCTGAACGCAAAAGGTGGAAGCCATAGCGGCTGTGAGATGGATCCGATACTATCATTTGAGATGAATTAGCTATCGAACTTCACCGCCAGGCGCAACACACTACATGATCAGATGAGATATGCACCTTCGTACAGTCTGCGCTCAAGCTCTTCACGGCCAGCGTGCGCCAACCCGATCCGCAGGTGAATCACGGTGTTGCTCTGGGCTCGGGCCTTGCGCTTCCATTGCGAAGGTACTCGCGAAGATTCGGACCATCTGCTCGGGAGTCGTGGTGCTTTACGTCCATACGAAACGGGCGATGACCCAACAGCCGTCTTCAAGGCACTGATGAGGCCGAGAACGCCCAAGACCAGCAGTATAGTGCTCCGTATCATGGCGATGAGCTATCTGAATTGAAGCAAGCCGGTGTTCTCACGTAGTGCGAATGAATGATGCGTATGGCCCAAGCATATCACCATGTCGCCCAATACCTAGGTACGCTTGTTGAGGCGGGAACTGGCTGGACCCTGTGTCGGACCAGCGATGAGTGCCCACAGCCATCGCACTCGCATCTCGTCGCCCATGTCGTTCCCCCGTGTCATTCTGCATGATTGACCGGCTTCGTCGTCCGACGCGACGGCTTGGCTCCGAACCCGATTGACGCCGCAGGTGTTAGGGCAGTTGACCTTGCATTTGAAGGATTTCCTACCCCCTGAGGGGGTTGCGCAAGTCTGGATCAGGGTCTCGAGCGGACTCTGCAAGTAAGAATGCATCCTAGATGACTGCATTCGTGGACTTGTTGATTGGGTGCCACTGGACCCTAGGCCGATCCCTCTTCCGCCAGCTTATGCCCAGACATTACTCCGTAACGGGCTTCTTGTACCCATATGCTCCTGAGCACGAAGACCGCTTACTCGATGGCAAGCTGTGGCACGGCTGGCCCTACATACCTCAGATACAGCGACACTCGTCTCTAGCCCACATGCACAACTCGATGGGGAACGGGACGTTGCGGTGGTTCAACAAGACTGTCACATTACATTGCAGTTTACTTTATGCTTTCCCTGCGGGATCATGTTGGACCCCGTGGCGGTGGCACGTCGTGATCGAAATGAGATACCTATACCGAGTCCCTCAATGTACCTAGCTCAACGCATTGCCTAGTAGGAAGAGTCAGACCTAGCCGCTCATCCACCATAAGTAGAAAAACCGGTATACTGCAAGAACACACACGCCACAAGTTCACCCACGCACGAGATACCCAGAAGACCACCGTGATCATTCTCTACCCAGTCATGGCATCACTTCACAGTTCGGGCAGTCGCCGAGGGCGACTGTCCCTGGTGTTCCTGGCCCTCCTATCCATCTTCTCCGCATCCGCAACCGGCGAGCCGGTGCAGTACTGCAAGTTCAGCGACCCAGCACGCCCGAACGAAGCCGTCGACTTCTGCCTGGGCCTCACTACGATGCGCAACGCGAGCACCAACGCGCACAACGTCTGGCTCACGCTCACGCACACGCGGCGCCAGTCCTCGGCCAAGGGGTGGACGGCGGTCGGGACCGGCGACGCCATGGCCGGCTCGCTCATGTTCATCGTGTACGGGGACCCGGCCTCGGGCTCGCGGCCGATCGTGAAAATCGCGCGTGCGGGCGGGCACAGCCAGCCGGAGCTGCTTTCGCAGGCCGACATGGGCGGCGGCGACATGCGCGTGCTGCGGGCCGACTGGCTACCGGGGGGGCCTCACGGCGCGGACCCCGAGACCGCGACCGCGACCGCGGTCATCTCGGCGGTCTGCTACTCGTGCACGCTGTGGCCGGGGGGCCAGCCGCTGTCGGGGACCACGCGCAGCCAGCCGTGGATCTGGGCGTGGAACGCGGCGCAGGAGTTCGAGGTCTTCACCTACGACGCGCACCTGCTGATGCACGCGCACCACGCCGGCAACGGCGGCTGGGGCCGCTTCTACGTGGACATGGCGCGCGCCGAGAGCGCGCCGGCGCCCGGCGGCGGCACGCTGCCGTCGCTGCCGGTGATCCGGCCCGGCGTCGCCATGCACGGCGCGTCCGAGACCCCCGACCTGTTGTTCGCGCCCGGCCGCGCCGTCGCGGGCTGGTACCGCCGGAACCCCGCGGCGCGCGTGCACGGCGCCCTGATGGTCCTCGCCTTCCTGGTCCTGTTCCCCGCCGGCGTGGTGGCGATGCGGTCGGGCGCCGCGCGCGCCTTCACCCACCACTGGGTCGTGCAGGCCGTCGCCATGCTGGCCACGGCGGGCGGCGTGGCTTGCGGGCTGGCCACGCAGCGGCGGCTCGATACCGCGCACCAGGTCCTGGGACTGGTGGTGGCGGGCGCCCTGGTCGCGCAGGCGTGCCTGGGCTGGAAGCATCATGTCGATTTCGTGCGCATCCGGCGACGGACCTGGATCTCGCACTCCCACCTCTGGCTGGGCCGCGGTGTGATGGCGGGTGGCTACGTGAACCTGATCCTCGGCCTGCTGTTGCAAGGGTACTCCCGAGCGTACATTGGCGTCTTTACTGCTTTGGTTCTCCTGCAGGCCACCGGTTTGGTGTTCTGGGTCTGGAGGCAAGGCCGGAGAAATGCTCTCCGGGCGCGGACCGCTAGGTACAAGGCCTTGGAAGAGGAAGACATGGAGGCCCCCGACTTCACCCTTGCCAGTCCCGAGGAGTCCGGTGATGAAAGTGAGGATGAGAAGAATGAGGCGGCTCACGCTGCGCATGGGCACAGGAAGTCTATGCATTTGCAGACTACACTGGGTAGAGAGTGACCTCAGCAATAGGCATCAGATACGGCAGTTATACCTCTCCATGTTGTGTGGTCAATCCACTCAGCTTCAATCTCAGCTCTAGGAGGTGAGGGCCAGAATGTCGCGTAGGGTGCAGATGTGATTGCCCGGTGGTTTGAAATTGGGAACTATGTCCTCCAATTCGGTTCTACTCGTTTCCTTGGCCACTGTAGACGAGTCTAATGCAATAAGCAGAGCCCTCGCGCATGCTTTGAGGCCCCGAGAAGGCTTTGGCTGACATGTATTTGATTATGCTTTCGGTACCCACGTGATTGGTGAAGAGGGGGATTCGCTTGAGCGGTCTCCTTGTATGGCCATGGAACGTTGCGGGATGCGTGAAAAGAGGCTTCGTGGTGAAGCATACTCTCCGCCCCCTCGAATCTTAGTACATATGCCTCCGCCATTTGGGTCCTGTCACCCAGCGGGGCTAAGCTCACACGTTTGTCAGGAGGTACACTACAATACAGGCGACCTGGGCCCTCTCGTTGGGCTGTAAGCCAGCCTTGCGTGCTAGTTCCATCATCATCGACCATGTTTCTGGAACCTGAGTCGTGCAAGATGTAGAGTCAGTACCACTGTTCGGGCTTAGAGTTCATCCGACGTACCAGGTCTTGTAACATGGCTTTGTCTTTCTGCAAAAACTCGGCAGTGCCGTGATCGGAGACGATCTGTCTTATGTGATTGGCGGTTTGCTTCCGAACGGAATGGGGAGAGCGGGCGTTCTTGTTGTCCCAATCTCTGTACCCGGAAGAGGATGAACGCCTACCGTGGGCTTGGAGTTCGTAAAGCCCCTGTAGCTCATCCGAGCAAATCAATTCAGCTGCTTGGACGATTCCTTCATTGTATCCATTTCTCTCACGAGCACTCCAGGACTTGGTAGAGTTCTGGAGTGCGGTCAATAAGGGACGCAAACGCCTCGTACGGCTGGCGGACTGTATGGGCCCCATGGTAGATCCTTCCGAGAACTGCGCCGTGTAATACGCGGAAGTCATGGAATCAATGCTTTCGAATCCGGTATCTTCGACTATGCTCAACACTCGCTGGAGTCGAGACTCGAGAGACTCATCTTCCGCGCTCTGGCTTAGTGCTGAGGTATTATGGTCGTTGGCATCACGATCCCCACCGGGTTCTGGTGAAGCTGATCCATCGGTGTACGAGGACTGAGATCCATTCCCGATGTACATCTCACCGGTAGATTGTCGCTTTGGGTCTTTTGGGCCCGTGTGTCCATCATCCCTGAGCGGACCGTGGATATTCTGGGCAGAGAATGGAACTTGCTGCGGCTTCGGTATAATGGGTTGCTGAGGGGGAAAGTAAGACGCAAGTGCAGCATCTGGCCCCTGGGTACCCATCAAGGCGTTCTGAGGTGAGAATAGTGCGTCTATCGCTGGGTTGCCCTGACTTCTCGAGGCCAAAGTAACAGGATTGCCCTGAGGAAGTTCGTGCATACTGCGATTCTGTGCTGTTGTAGTAAAGCTCCAATCAGCCACGAGGGTTAATGCGATATGCTCCTTCGCAAGACTCACCGGAGAATGTGTCATCATAAAGCGACTCTGGATGATCGCTCGAGCCTCCGCCTCCGCCTCCTGGTGTCCCCATCAAGCTGCTGTCGCCATGGTTCCCCGAGCAGATTAGTCGTGCGAGACTGGCTGGCGATTTCCTACCACCGGTCGACTCTGTGAACTGGGAAAGTATCATGAGGCTATCGTTAATCGAGCGGGCCATTGGCCAGTCGTCGCTGTACCACGGCGGCGTTGGGAGTGTAACTGGCCCCAACGTCCCAACTGGATTCGGTACAGGAGTGAGGTCGGTGCTAGGATTCGCAGCGGTAATTGGTTGAGTGTTGCCATTTTCATTCGTATTCGACCAACTGCCTGCGTGCTTCTTGCCTGTTTCGACGTTACACTGTCAGTGGTAGCTCACCAGGATAGGCACGACCTTACGTTGACAGCCCGGGTCCTGTTCGGGTCGAAGATAGCCTACTGGACAGGGAAAGGGGGGAGGACTTACGCTGACGATGTCGTCTTTGCGCAACTCTGTTCCGTGCTCTCCGCTGTTCTTCCTTCAGACTCAGCTCCACGTTCTCCATCTTGAGTAGACTGGTTCCGCTGGGACAGAATTGACGATAATGTTGCAGCTCCAGTCTCCTCGCGCAAAAGACCGGAGAACAATGATTTATCGCGTTGCAAACCAGAAACAACCCGCGAATAGGCGCCAGCTTTGTTGCCCGGATTCCCCAGAGCGAGGTGTAACCTTACAGCCCTACCTAGACTGTCTAGGCGATCAAGCCAAGAGTCCAAGACACCAAGACCACTCAGCTTTAAACCCCAGCCCTGTGACCGAATCCTCTTGGGCGGAACCAGCGACAAGGTTGCTCATCCACGTAGAGATACGGTACCAGTCTCATCGCTAGGGCTTAGGGGCGGCCTTAGTAACACGCACATCATAAACAGCGCACGAGAGGCTTGCGACAGCCACGCAAGGCGTCGTCCAACCGGTGTTGCTGCGCCGTATGGTGAGACGACCGATCCGCAAGTCTGAGCAGCTTTCGGGGCCACCCGGCAACGGAACCCCGGGTCCTACGGATACCGTAGGCACTGCTTAATGGCAGTGGTAAGCCGTGCTGTTGCCGTGATGGGCGGCACATAAACTCACGTAAGCCCGGGCTTTGGCTTCTGCATCGCAGTCCTGGAGGGTTGAGTCTTGAGAAGCCTGTTGTTCCAGACCGAATCTGAGGAAAGGTCGCGTGCGTGGCTCGGTACCCCCCCCCCCACAGGGCAGGGCTTGCTTGCGCCACGTGACCCTGGTAAAACAGTTCTGGGCGGCCCTGGGGTACGGTAGGCGGGTTGCACTTGCGGGGAACCTCACCGCTCCCGGGGGTCCCCGTCAGCGCTTGCACCCCATACCGGTAGACCAAGACCTGTAGGTATGACCGTGGCGATTGTGCATATGCTTACGAGGGTGTCCCGTTGGTCGAGATGCGTTAGATAAGGAAGTAAGGTAGGAAGCGCTCGACCTGTAGCCTGATTGCAATCCTCCGGCGATACGGATGACGGGCAGGTCGAAGCCGTGGCCCCGCGGTGCAGATGCGTCCGTCGCGCTTCGGGCGTAGCTGGACCCCGACCAACATGCCCAGTTGGCAGGCAGAAGCGATGCGATGCATCCAACAACAAGCCCGGAAGTCTTTCCGTCCCATGAAAGCGTTGCCTCGGATTACGAGCTCTCGAAGCCGACGAGCGAGCCGAAAGACGCACAACCTGGACTTTCTTATCAGATCTTGGGATATTTTCTCCTGCAGCTTCGCACCTGATCGTTTCAAAGGTGATGCTCTGTCGTCTCCTATCTACCTACACACAAATACCTAGTGAATACACAGCAATCCGTTCGGTGCTCCTCCAATTCGGCGTTGCGATGAACAGCGTAGAAGCCTCCAAAACACCACCGGAGTCTGCCTTGATGGAAATGAAGCAGGAAGAGGAGCCCGAATCCTCTCTCTTGGTGCGTTCACGAGATCAATCTATCTTCTTACCTAACCTCGCTCGCTATTCGAATTCCTAACGCCTCCCCCTCTCCACGCAGGTCACCTGGGATGGCAACGACGACCCTCAATGCCCGCTCAACTGGCCCATGGCACAGAAATGGGGCATTGTTCTTCTCCTGTCTTGTGGTGGCCTAGTCACACTAATGTCGGGCGCCATGCTGGCACCGGCACTGCCGACCATTGCTAAGGACCTCAATACCGACGAAGAGGAAACCCAGATTTTCCTCTCCATTTTCGTCCTGGCCTTCGCATTCGGGCCCCTGGTCCTGGCACCTCTGGCCGAGGTCTTTGGGCGCCGCCGCGTCTGGATCACCATGAGCTGTTTCTACATTCTCTGGAATACGGTCGCCGGGTTCAGTCAATCACCCGGCCTCATGATCGCCAGCCGCATCCTCTCCGGGATCGGGGGAAGTGTCGAGTTTGCCGTTTCCCAACCTGTGCTGGGTGATACGTTCATCCCAGCTGAACGGGGGAAGTCATTTTCCATCGCCACCTTCATCCCTCTGTTGGGGCCTGCGATAGGTCCCATCGTGGGAGGCGTCGTCTCTCAGACCATCGGCTGGAGATGGACCTTCTGGATCCTCTCCATATTCGACGGTGTCCTTGTTATTGTCGCCTTTTTCGTCCTGAAAGAGACATACCACCCCCTTCTGCTGGCCAGAAAGGCGGCCAAACTCCGTAAGACCACTGGCCGACCCTATTTCTCTGACTCCGGACACAACTCCTCAGATACGTTGAGCAGCAAGCTCGCCCGCTCGCTAACACGGCCAACCCGACTCCTCTTCACTCAGCCGATCCTCCAGATCATGGGCATCTTCCTTGCCTACAACTTCGGCATCCTCTACATCGTCCTATCAACGTTTGCCAGCCTGTGGATAGACCGCTACGGCCAGACCGAGTCCGAAAGCGGCCTGCAATACCTTGCCATCGTCATCGGCTACACAATTGCCGCACAGGGAGGCAGTAGGGCCATGGATGTCCTCTGGAAGCGACTGAACAAGCAACAAGAAGGGCATCACGGCGGGGCCCCGGAGTTTCGCGTCCCACTTATGGTCCCCGGCGCCCTGCTCATTCCCCTCGGCCTGTTCCTGTACGGCTGGTCGGCCCAGCGACAATACTTCTGGATTGTCCCCGACATTGGAATCGCCATTTTCGGCTGTGGCATCATCCTCAATACCCAAGCAATGCAAGCGTATGTGATGGACGCGTACCCGAAGTACGTGGCTTCGGCTTCCGCCGCCTCCCAGTTTCTGCGCAGTGTCACGGGCTTTGCTTTTCCGATCTTCGCGCCCGCCATGTACAAGGCGCTGGGCTACGGATGGGGCAATAGTATACTTGCTTTCACTTTCATCGTCCTGGGTTGGCCGGCGCCTGTTCTCTTGTGGAAGTACGGCGCCAAGTTGAGGGGCCTGGGGAAGCCGCAGTGGTGAGCGGTACGATCTGATCCATCTAAGGTCCCCATCGAGATAGCTAGACAGGCAACAAGATGGAGGTGATACTTCCGTATTAGATATTGTGCACACGATGTGTGTTTTCGTTTATCCCCGGGCAGAGTGTCCCTTAATGCGTGGGTTCATCTTTCGTTGTGTTTTCCGTTCAGTCAGTACTGGCATGGAAAAGGCTGCCCAGTATGGTGGCGATCTACTTGAGCCTCCCAAGCAAGGTATTGCCACCTGCGCATAGTGAACACGGCTGATCCTTTCACGGGTTTGGCTTCGACTGCATTGTAGAGACGTTTTCCTATCTGGACTCTCAAGCTATCGAAGCCACCAAGTCCATTCATTCACTACGCAACCGTGCTTCCTTCAGGAATGTTCTCCTCAAGACGCTAGGCCCTGGTACCATCCAACGGTTAATGCCACGCTTCACCTTCTGGATAAGCCGGGCCTGGAATACAAGGTTAGCAGTTGCTTTCTAAAACGACCTTGCACTGTGTCTAGGTACCTTTGGTAGGATGAATAAGCCATCCTGGTTTCATCATGTCCACCGTCCGCGCCTTCGTCCACTTGTCCAGCTTCTCCCAGTTGGCGCACTGGTGATGAGTCGCATTGGCCATGGGAACCAGGCTGCCCTCTGACCATTTGAACGTGATCACGCCCACATCTGCGTGGCACATTGCTGATTGGCGCAGGAAATCCAGGCAGTGGTCTACACCATTCCGTCAGATCACGTGTGTTGTTGGTAGGAAGGACGTGTGTCTGGTAGTCATGCCTCACCTTTGTGCTGGCGATTCATGGCCCGTGCTGCCTCTGAATCGTCTTGGGGATAAACATCAGGGTACGTATACTGATATATACGTTTCTGCGAAAGGGGAAGTCAGCTCTCCGTACTCGAGTCTGATCTTTACAGGGTGGGGAGCGCGGGAAGACTCACAATGCAGTGTAGCTCGTGATAAACATTCAGGGTGCCGATGAACCCGGTGCCGTCGGGAATCGCAACACCAGAATCCTCACGGCCGAAGGCTTTCATGAACGATGGCTCAAGGAAGATATTCTCGGCTGCCGTTCAGATCAGGAAAGGGAACAGAGGCAAGCTTCGCGGACTTCGAAACCATTGGAGGGTGCTCGAGGACTCACCATTAATCAGGTCATGCCAGTTTTGATCAATCTCATCCCTCGGAGTCCCAGTGAATGGACCGTTTGCGGAGTCGTTCTCTTCGTATTTATGCAGCTCCCATTCTATGGCTTCATGGGCGGGAGCTGGATGGAGAAGTTGGAGTTAGTGGATCTGTAGCTGGGAGCAATAGACAGGGTGATGCCTGGCGAGTCGTTCCCTTCTTGTCCTCCATCACTTACAATTCACGAGTTGGGGGCCAGACTTGCGCAAGATGAGAACCTGATGCCACAGAGATACGACGGTCCCAAGATACACTGCGAACAGGGCGAAATGGGCAACAAGAAGTATGAACCAACACCGGAAACGAGATCTAGAGCCTCTGGAACGAATTTTCCGAATCTCGTTCTCGCTGAGCAAAGACGCACTATCGGTAGACGCCCGACTGGAACTTGAGGCGGGGTCTTCCTTGTCTCGCTGGGCCTTGAAGACAAACGGAGACGCCCCTTTCTTGAGGAACATGGTGGTGCTTGAGTCGATGGTATCTCCTTAGAGATTGTAGAACCATTTCTTGGTATGGTACATTCTTGGGGACGAGAAGAAGGAGATCAAGGTTGGCTTGCCAACTCGCCGTCCTCCGATAGTAGCAACAGAGAGCGAGCCGAGATTGGACGAGTGTCCCACGCATCAACGGTAAAGAAGGCTAGGCATTCCACGGTCAATCAATGTACCTGACAAGCCGCTGCCGGTCGCACAGCCGGAGCTGGTCTCGCCGATACTCCAGAGTCCCTGGGGGGTGTGGCTCGGTTCAGGGTCCAGAGCCTTTGGATTTGGTGTCCTTGCTGGCACGTGTCTGACACTGGGGTGCGAGGTGACCTTGCATGACTAGTAACCCAATTGATTGACCGCACTGCACTGTCATCCGCGGAATTGGCTTTGCTCACACGAGAAGGATCCATCGACCGTGGTCCGCTGGAATCCTTCGGATGATAATTTGGGGAAGCACGGGAATTGCCTCGCAGGAATGCCGTCCCGTTCTGCCTGTAGCAAGGGTCGCCGTGGTCCAAGCTCCGCCCTCCACCTTTCCGACCGCGACGCTTCCATGATCGCAGGCAGTGGTTAGGAGAGTGAGTTGACAGTCGAAGGCCAAAATAGGGAATAAAGATAACGCACCGATGGTAGGAAGGCTTCTTCGTAAACGAAGTAGTAGCTGTAGCCATGGCGCTGCGTCCTTCGCTGTCGAACCTGCTTGGCCTGATCTTGGTTCTTGCTCGCCTTTCGCTTGCTACAGCTTTGGTGCAAGAGACAACACGACATGTATTGAAAGAAAGTCATCCGGTACCCAAAGGGTGGCGGCTTGCCCACCGTGCTCCTCGGGATCATCTCCTGACGCTGCGCATTGGCCTCGCACCCGCCACGGCCGGCGAGGTGGAGCGATCCTTAGACGAGATCTCGAACCCTTTCCACCCACGATTTCGCCAGTATATGTCCCTGGAGGACGTCCATCAACTTGTCCGGCCATCTGACGACACCATCGCCGTAGTGGAGAACTGGCTTGGTGGTTGCGGGTTGAAAGACGGAGACTACACGTTCAGTCCGGGCCAGGACTGGATCGTAATTCCGAATCTGTCGGTAGCGTCAGCGGAAGAGCTTCTCCAGACGTCCTACCACGTGTATTGGAATGGGAAGCGAGATCTGGTTCGCGCCACTGCGTGGTCGCTACCGCTCCATCTTCATGAGGTAATTGAGGTAGTGCATCCCACGACGTCGTTTCTTGCGCCAGAGGTACCACTCCGGCCTCGCGAGGACCCTGATACCAGCAACGCAGCATCCAACTCCCTGAACAATGCAGCAGAAGACATTGGTGACGACGGGGCTGCGATGGTTGGCATCGATCTGGCAAACCCACCGATGGATTTGAGCCCCAAGCAAGCCTGCAACACGAGCGCAATTACCCCGATCTGCCTGCGCACACTATACGGGACGTTGAATTACACCGCCCAAGCCCCAGATAAGAACAGTATGGCTTTGGCCAACTATCTGGGCGAGTTCAACAACCGCTCCGACACCCGGCAGTACCTGGCAACGTACCGTCCCGAGGCCACCAGCGGCGCCGACGATTTTGCAATCGTAGAGATTGCCGGGGCCGTGAACCGCCAGGAACCAGCGAGTCAAGCCCAACTGAACCGTGGCGCCGGCCGCGAGGGCAACCTAGACGCCCAGGTCCTGCTGGGGCTCGCGTACCCCACGCCGCTGACGACCTACAGCACCGGGGGCACGGCCCCCTACGACGCCGACCCGAGCCTCCCCGCGGCCGACAACGAGCCCTTCCTGGCCTGGCTGGAGCACATGCTCGCGCAGGCCGAGCTGCCGGCCGTGGTCAGCACCTCGTACGCGGAGCCCGAGTACACGGTGCCGGCGGCGTACGCGGCGCGGGTGTGCCGCGGGTTCGCGCAGCTGGGCGCGCGGGGCGTGACCGTGGTGTTCGGGTCGGGGGACTGGGGGGTCGGGCGGCCGGAGCAGTGCCACGCCAAGGGCGAGCCGGACGTGGCGCGCTTCGTGCCGCTGTTCCCGGAGAGCTGCCCGTACGGCACGTCGGTGGGGGCGACGCGGGGCGGCATCACCAGTGCTGCCGCCGTCGCGCACAACGAGCGCAACGGCTTCGTCAGCGGCGGCGGCTTCAGCGACTACTTCGCCCGTCCCGCCTACCAGGACCACGCCGTCGCCGGGTACCGGGCCAGGCTCGGCGGCTTGCACGATGGGCTGTACAACCCGGGCGGGCGCGCGTACCCGGATGTCGCGGCGGCCGGGTACCGCATCGCCACGGTATGGAACGGGACGGTGCGGGCGGTCGACGGTACCAGCGCATCGGCGCCGATCTTCGCGGGTGTCGTGGCGCTGGTCAACGACGCGCTCCTCGCGGAGGGAAAGCCGCCTCTGGGCTTCCTCAACCCCTGGCTGTATGCGGGCGGGGGCCTGGGCGCGTTCCGGGACGTCACCGAGGGTTCGACGAAAGGCTGTAACACCAGCGGCTTCCCAGCGCTGGATGGTTGGGATGCCGCAAGTGGCTTTGGCACGCCGGTATGTTTTGAGGTTCCGCTGCTGTCTAAAGCGCGCGAGTCGACGTCACTTCCCTCCCAAATTCCAATCCACTGACGAAGGACCTTCCTACCTACTAGTGGTTTCCAGATTTCAAGGCCCAGGCTCTGCAGAGTCGCTTCCGGTTCACCAAGCCGTGGTATATGGCGGGTTTATGAAAATGTACTTGCAGGTTTGACTGCCCGGTGCCCTTTTCGAGGGCTACGGTCCCTTGGCGGGGTTGAGGCAAGCCGGAATAGCACCGTTTGGATCATGGTGAGATAGCTGCTGCAGATCTAAATTATAATACCTTGGCAAAAAACAAGCAGGGATGGAGAGGAATTCTGTAGAGCACAGGTTTGATGTGGGTGGCGTTGGGGAGTAGGTATTGGTGATGCACAGCTTGATAGAAAGACTTCCTTGGTAGGCTACATAAGGGAGCGAAACTCAAAATACAGTTGGAGGGCCCTTTACGTGCATATTGCGCCGATAATGTTGGGATTCTGCTGTCTAAGGTACGAAGTATGTGCATCGTACTCTAATATGCATCAAACCACTATGTCAAGCCCTTAGTGGTGCGGGAAAAAACCTGCCATGCTTAGGCGCAGCTGGGCCCTCGCAGACCGTTCAAAGCATTGCAAGGCAGCCCTAGCATTTGCCGGCCGGGCATCCAATTCCCGTCGCCCAACGCTGACCGCCGATGCCTACAATGGACAGCATACAGTTGACAGTGCCTCCAATCCCCTCACCGGCCACGAGACCAGCTGCGACGGCAAACGCCAGCTTCTTGTGACCATCGGGGCTCCGCCGCTTCCACAGCTTCGCCGCGATTGCCCCGAGCATCATAGTGATTGCATTCTGGGGGCTGGGCAGGGTGAAGGCCAGTGCCATGATCATCATGTTGGGCAGGTAACGCTGCCACCTTTGCCGGCGTCCAGTGAGCAACAGCCGCTTCACCAGGACCAGTACACCGCCCACGGCAGCGAACCCGACCGAGAACCAAGCACTGGATTTCGGGATCGGCGTGGTAGGCTCGCTAGCCGCGACGGCAACCGCTCTCCAGGCTGCGACTGACGGGCCGGCGAACTCACACTGCCTTTGCTCGTCCCCGGAGCGCGCGATAAGACAAGGGTACGCCGTGCTGAAGAGGACAAAGACGGACGGCGCCACCATGGTCGCTACTAGAGTTCCCATCAACTGGGCTGCGTATTGGAGGCGGGCCGGCGTTTGCAGCAAGTAGCCGACACGGAAATCGCCTATCAGATCTGCGGCCAATGTCAGATGCGAGAGCAAAAGAAGAAGGGCGACCCTGTATCGCCAGTGACGAACTCACCAACTCCCTGGTTTGCACCAATGTTCGTGAGACTGGCCCCGAGCAAGTTCAACCGTTGAGCATCGGTGACGCCCGCGCCGGATGCGCTCGTGATGCCGCTCAGCACCACCTGAGAAACCATCGAAATTGCATTCAGTGGTGTGGTGTCTGTCGCCAGGTATGTCAGCTCGAGAAGCGGATGGCATGCTCAAGGAAAAGTCTTACCGGTCGCTCCCGTCGCCTGAATAGCGACCAGCGACATGCAAAACGCCAAAATGAGAGCGAGCACCGACTCCAGAGGCGTCATGTCGAACTGCCAATACGTGAGCATCATGGCCAGAACGACAACGACAGTCAAACCAGGAGCCCACATCCACGTGGCGATTCCCTCTTGGTCTGTTTCAGGCGACTCTGTCACCTCTTCCGTGATGGCCTCGTATTTGTGTGGCAGCGGCCGGAGCATGCTGGGCAACCGATGTTCGATAGCGGTGATTGTAGCCTTGGCAGAGACGACACCGAGCGTCCAAAATCCTCGCCATTGGCAGGCTAATTCTGTTGTTGCGCTCACGATTTAGCTTCTTGGAACTGCCTGGACAGTTTGCTGTACATCTTGGGAGGCCCTAACACTGCAGGGAACTTGATTTTGCGGGTGAAGGCCAACTCACCCACAAAGGCAACTGCTAGGTTGCATGCCACACCGGGCCAAAGAAGCCAGTATCTGGGACTCGGGTGGCTCGCACTGGCAAATTCTGCCGACATCGAGGTGTATGACATCAGTTCGGCCCCTCCAGGGCTGCTGCTAGGAAGGGGCCGCCCGAATGCAATGCCATGGGCGACCAGATATGGCCCTATTACTCCCCTACATCGAGTCAGAAAGGTATATCACTGGGAGAGACACGTTTGCGCCCGAAGTCAGGAGAGGGGGGCTGCTGCAGGGTGAGCACTCACCATGCAAGCGTGGATCCTGCAAGAAACGAGCATGCGACCCCAAAGTCGACAAGCATTCCTGAACCGACCATGGCTGGGGACCACTCAAGCACCCATCCCCAGCTCTCCATTCCAAGGAAGAAGCTCGGTGCGATATTGGCATTTGCCATCCAGGCAAAGATGTGCCAGTCCTGGTAAGAAGTCAATCAGCTCCCATGTCTTTCAAGAGGGTAGGTGACTCCTCCAGCGAGTCTACTTACCCATAGCAGACCAATCGCATATTGGGAGGCTACTCTCAGAGCCAAGGCGCCCGCGAAAGCGTAGACCGTCGCCTTGAATTCGCGTCCAGCTGAACTTGCTCCATCCACTGCCGAGTGCATGCTTTGAATGGTCAAAGCGGTTGCCATGGAGGAAGGGAAGACAAGATTCAAGTCGCGAGCCACCTGTTGGATGAAGAATTTCCGGACTGGCCAGTGCATTAGCTCACTACCGGTTGGGACATTCGCATGGATATTCCAATGAAATACTGACGTGGGACAATTGACAGCAGACCGAAGTACCCGCCAACCGCAGTTAGCAGTACTATGCGGAAGAAGTCTTGCACCGGTGTTTGCAACAGTCCGAGCTGGTAGAGAGCTGGAAGTGCCGAGATGAAGACGTGCGACATGCCCCCGGAGGCGGTTGCCACAGTTTGGACGATGTTATTCTCATGCTGCCCGAACTTGTGGCTCGAACGAGCAGCCCATCGCTTCAGAACCGAAAAGCCGACGACAGCCTGTATCATTACAGTCAGCCTACTTTCACCACCTGGAGCAGTGCCTGTAGCCAGGTGACGGCACCGCAATGTGAAGAAAGGGAAATATCAGACAACATACACCGATAACGTTGGCCGACGATGTCCATCCCACCCTGAGACCGAGATAGATGTTGGACGCATTCACGAGGGCACCGCAAAGGCTGCCAAGTAGGATTGCTCGAAAGGTGAGAATTCTCACTACTGGACCCGTGCGTGTTCCCTCAAGCGGGACGAACGGATCGAACGTGTCCTTACTCACGTTCCCGTGGTGTTCATCAGAGCTTTCGGTCCCGTCATCACCATTTCCTTCGGCACTGCTTGCGATATCGCTGCTGCGTCGGTTAATGTTCGAGTACAGAACCTCATCATGTGCAGGATCGGGGGCCATGATCTGGAAGCAGGAACGGAGTACCCAAGTGTCTCGACGTATAACTTTCTTTCTTTTTCGTCGAGGGCGCGAACGTCATACCAGCAAGCGACGCGATGATGGGATAGGCGAACCAGCCTCTCGAAACTACTAGTCTTGCTCACATTGGAGTGCCCCAGGAAAATCGATCCGCCATTTCGTTAATCCGACTTGTCGACTTGTCTGGCAGCCAGTGGTTTCTACCTTACCCGAACATCGAATAACGTACTGCCCTGCGACCTGAACTGCTACTCCGGGCTGAAAAGCGGCATGTTCACTGCGTCGGCCGGTGGCACTGGGGCTGCGCCACATGCACGGTCACCTCGCAGGTTGGCGCACGCGAGATGACAGCCAATCCGCCAAGTACGCTTGTCAGCAGGCATCGGATTCCTGAACGACAGATGCAAGCGTGACAGCTCCAAATTCCACCGAAAGAACCGAAACCCACTGGACGGCAGTCGCCGCTCGCGATAGACCTGTCTTTCGACCTAGATACCCGGCGGCCATGTCTTGCAGCACGTTGATGATGGGTAGCGTGGCTCGCACATCAAACCTTCAATCCGTTCTTATACATTCAAGCGTCGATTGTATGTATCCATCTTGTGGCCCTGCCGCGCGATAACCGCATCTCATTGAGGACCTCTTTTGAAACGCCCAGCGCCGAATCCCCGTGATGCCACCCTACTTCCATAGACTCAGCCAGGTGAAATGGCCCAGTCGCAAGAACACTGTCGACTATTCTCCTCTATCATGGGGCTCACGTGTCCGCGCCGACGATGCCTCCTCCGATCAAGGCTCGGATGAAGGTCTCCTCGAGAAGCAAGTTCATGGGGCAACAAAACCACGCAGCTCAAGGCAGTGGAGCAATTGCCAATTCGCCTCAGCTCTGTGTTCTCTCACCGTGGTTTATACGTTCATGCTTTTCGTCGCCATAGCGCGAAGCACCGGGGCTGAACTTTCCCGGCTACCCTTCTGTACGTGGCCCAAGCCGTCTCGATGGATATGAGAGGCAGACGAACCACGATGTGGGAACATGACTGACAGACGACCAGCGCCCGCTAGAGACAGTGTAGTGTTCTCGGAGGTCACTTTAACCCTAGAGGACCATGTCCAGGAAAACAGCCCCTTTACGGGGAAGCCGCGCGAAGAGCTCGACCACGCGTGGAGCGACCTTCTGAAAGGTAGGCAATACAACCAGTGGCCGGGCTTTTCCCGGCTAGACTTTCTCGAGAATTGAGCAACTGACAAGCTTATATGAAACACCTTCCAGACCAGAACATCTGGCTCGAACCCAAGTACATACAGCATTTTGGGAGGGAAGATACGGCGGTCGGAGTCCCCGGGGCTAACCGCTACATCGGGACGATGAACGTCTTCCACGAGCTGCATTGTCTCAAACGGATACATCAGTATATGTACTCGGACTTCTACTTCGCCAACATCACGGACCACCAGAGAGAGCTGAATCGAATCCATAACGGTACGTTGGTTCTGTCCCATCTTCTCACCCTCTCTGGGTCCACGACGCGACTCTCATAACACGGGGCCTATGGGCCAAGATGACCGTGGCGAATATGTGTACGGCTGTGAGATTAGGACTGACAGAAGTATCGGACAGAGCATTGTATCGATTTCCTGCGTCTATCTGCCATGTGCCACGGAGACATCGGACTGATCACGTACAGCTGGCACGACGACCAGCTCTTCCCCATCGCCAACGCCACGTCCCATCAATGCGTCAACTGGGATATGCTATCGCAGTTTGCGCACGAAAGGTCGATCGACATGTTACAGCCTGGGTGGTTGCGGCATCCGACGAAAGGTTCGTTCCACTGCCTTGGCAAAGTCTTTCCCGTTCCATCGTCCCTGGTATCTCTAACACTCCAATACAGGCCCTGTGTATCCAGATGGCGAAGGTGACATCATAGGGGCTGCGGAGACAGAACACACGGGTCATATATTTCGATGAAGTTGAGCAAATGGAAGCAAGTTCGCTGTGGGGCTGTTGGTAAGGTGCTACAATGACCCTGCAGAAGTATGCGTCCGGCCTGCGACTCGCCTTACGTGTAGCGGCTGGGATAATTACTACTTGGATGATTATCCCACTGTTTTATTAACCCATGGGATAATCAAGTCTTAGAATGATTATCCTATATAGGCTGATTATAATGGGATAATTGTTAGCGACATGATTATCTCTTTGTAGATTTTAGCAGACACATTGGCCGGAGAGCGTACACTTTTGCGTAGAGAGTGTATCGTTCACTTCAACATCACGTGCAACCTGATTCTTCCTAGAGTTGGTATCACCGCAAGAGGCGTGTGTTGCATAACTTGGTCTTTGGTGTGTTTATCTTGTTTGGTATCGTGCATTACGCCGTGTGGGCGAGGAGGGTAACAAACAGCCCGTGGTCTAGACTTAGCGCTGACTGGATAGGGTCGCGGTCCTCGGGTGCTTATGGGGTGCTGGCTCAGGTGGAATATCGCCATGTACCTATTGAGCGATGTTGCTCTGGGCAGCTGCACGGCAAGACAGGTGCTGCGAAGGACGGATGGGATGCCCACCTATACTTAGCACCGTATCCATCATTTAAGTATTGGTGAAATCAAGCCTTCGAAGACGCCGCAATGACCTTCTCCGCCATCTCCGGCAGAGTGTCGGCCATGACATCCATATCGACGCCGAAGAGTTCCTTGCAGTCTTCCTTCTCAAACACGGAGCAGTAGGCGCCCTTGAATCTGCGGGATACGGTCAATATACAGCTCGCGGGGCCCATTGCTGTACGGGATGGGTGGCATACCCGACCATCTTCGCTGCGCTGACATCCCAGTAATGCGCCGCGCCAAACCACTTCTCGTCGGTCTCGGCGAACGAGTTGAACAGTGGCTCGTAGGCGGCCAGCGCCGGCTTCGCGACGCCCTTAGTGTCGCAAGACTGGTGTGTGCTGGGTTAGTGGCTGGTCTTTGTGAGAGGCACGAGCATGTGCCGTATGACGCAGGTAGATACAAAGCGAGGACGGGCCCAACGTACGCGGAAGTTCTCCATGGGCATATCGACGCCTCCCCTCAGGAAATAACCGCGGACCCTATCGACATCGCCGGTGGTGAGGCACCAGACGGTAAACCCGTTCTCGCGGAGCCTCCGAAACGCCTCCTTGACGCCGTCGCGCAGGCGGAGTTCCTTGTAGGTCTCGGCCACCGCATCGCGCTCCTCGTCCGTCGCGAACGCGCGCGGCTCCGGCACGCCGGCCATCCAGAGCACGCGGTAGAAGAGGGCGCGGAAGACGTCGCGGTAGGGCCGGTAGCGCCCCGAGACCGACAGGAACGTGAACTCGCGCTCGGCGCTCTCCATCCACGCGAACCCGAACAGCGCCGGCGGGATCCCGCGCGCGAGCAGCCGCGGCCCCAGGTGCGCCGCGATGCCCTCGAAGAAGGCCTCGTAGCCCACGCACGTCCCCACTACGTCGAACACGATGTGCTTCGCGGCGGGTGCTGCGGCTGCTGCTGGCGCCATGGCTGCTGCTGCGGCTGTTGCTGCTGGCTGTGCGTTGGCGTGAGGGCGGGGAGAGGGGAAGAAACAAAGAAAGAAAGAAAGAGAGAGAGAGAGAGAGAGCCCCAAGGGTGCGGCGGTTGGCTACCTTGTTGTGACGGTAGCGCTTGGATTCGCGAGAATGGCACTGTGAACACCGCTTGTAAGAAGGCCTGCATCGATGCCGTCCTTGGGAATGACCTCGGAGCGGGTTCTTGACACCGAGACGAGCCGCCGCCCCCTCCCCCCTTCCCTCCGATCTTCGCAATGCTGTCCCGTCCGAAAGCCGATCGGATGGGCCCCGCTCCCCTCCCTTATCTCGGGCCTCGTCCTCTTTTCCAGGTTTCCCCACCATGCACCCCGTAAATTCCGCCCCAGGTGAACCACTGCACGCGGCCTGAGGTACGCGATGATGTAGCACTGGGGACGGTGTCTCGACTGATCGGGTACTTTTCGGGATGGCCGACGTCTTCGCTGTTCAGGAGGATGAAGTAATTCTCACATTCATGCCGACACGAAATGCGGTGATGCATCTGCATGCTGGAAGAGCCCTGTTGTTGCTCGCGAATCCATTCTTATGTTCGGCATGAAACCGTTCTTCCTGCTTGAGGTCGATGTGTAAATAGTTCTCTTGTATTTTCTATTGGCTCTATGGATGAGGGGTTTTGTGAAAGGCCGAGCCTAGTACTTCAAAACCATCAATGAAGGGACCTGTCGGACTATGTAATATAACCCTGGGTGGGCAACGAGACCTCGGTGCGAGACCTCGGTGCAAGCACACCTATTCCCAGAGAAAGTTGAACTTCCGCAAGCCCTTCTTGGGCGGCTCGGGGGGTTCCGGATTGGCATTGGCAATCTCGATGTACGGCCGGATGGGGATATCTTCCAGCGCCACGATCTTGGACTTCCGGATGAACTTATAGCCGAAGTAGAGCACAGCCAAGAAGGGGATGTTAAAGTAGCTGGAGAAGAAGGTCTCCGTGTCCCAGTGCCCGTGGACGAAGGTCACGTACCCGCCCGTAAGCAGGATGACGACGAACAAGATTAGGGACGTCCAGGCCATGTAGGGCTGGAGGGGAGACTTCCACGGCAGTTCCGAGCGCGAGATGCCCTGCTTCTGCATGCCGTAGTAGAAGCGCAGGTAGGTGAGGCAGATGACCATCCAGTTGCATAGGGTGGCGACAGAGACTGTTCATATGTCAGCATCCTGTATACCGAGACCGTGCTTCCAGAACAGCCGTGCACACGCGAGACATGCAAGAAGCCAAGTAGTGGGAAAGATGGATACATACCAAGGTCCTGGAGCCAGCCGAAAGCCACGTTGGCGCCGGAGCTGAGGGACATGTAGGCAAGGGCGATGGAGGCCGAGAACAAGCTGACGGCCACCCATGGGATGCCGAAGCGATTGGTGCGGCGGAAGAAGGCGGGGGCGTGGCCCTCGCGGGCTAGGCCGTAGAGGATGCGGGAGCCGCCGAGCATGGAGCTGTTGCCGGAGCTCCAGGCGCTGGTGAGGACGACGGCGTTGATGACGGAAGGGAAGACCTGGATGCCGGCGCTGCGGGCGGCGATGACGAAGGGCGACTGGGCGGTGCCGCTCAGGGAGAAGAGCAGCTCATTTTCGGACGAGACGACCAGGGTGACCATGAAGATGGTCAGGACGTAGAACAGGAGGATGCGCACGAAGATGCGCTTGGCCGCCTTGGGGATGTTGCGCCGTGGGTTCTGCGTCTCGGCCGCCGCCACCGTGATGTTTTGGATGCCCGAGTAAGAGTAGATGGCGTTGTTGAAGGTCGTCCAGAAGCCCATGAATCGGCCCAGTGCGCCCGGATAGCCCAGGTATTGTACGAACGGGCCCGGGTTCCTCCAGTATCGGAACCCTACCTTCTCGTGGTTCGGAGCGCCGCCGCAGGTGATGACGAGAGCCATGATGTTGATCGCAACGATGAGCATGATCTTGAGCGTGGCGAACGTAAACTCGACCTCGCCGTAGATCCCGACGAAGAAGATGTTGGTCGCAATCAGGCAGATACCCAGCACGGTGATCCACACACCAACATTCACATCAATCTCCCAGAAATCGAATAAGACGGCAGCAGCACACAGCTCGGCTGGGATGCTGACCACGTCGGCGTATACCTGGTTCCAACCATTGGCAAAGGACAGTGCCGGATCGACGAAGTACTCGGCGTGACGAATAACACCTCCACTAAGGGGGATGAGTGTGCTCATCTCGGAGACGGACACTTGATTTCAATGTGTTAGCATGGCCCAGCTGGGGTGCCCTGGAACATCGAGTGCAATGTAGCCTCGAAGCCATTGGACAACATGATGGCATCCAGGACCAACTTACTGACAACGCCAGCGGACAGGAGCCCTGTGAAGAGATAGCCGAGGCTGCAATGGTGTCAGGTTCTGGTTCGACTTCCTCTGCGATATTCTGCTGAGATGGTCAACTTACAGCGCACCCAAGGGCCCGGCATTGCCAATGGCTTTCCCAGAACTCAAGAACAAGCCGGTACCAACTACACACAAAATTCGTCAGCATGTGGTTGTGGAGATCGGAGTTCTGTTTCCTCGAAGCAATGGAAGAGTTGTGATTGTCGATTCGTAGAGGCAGTAACCGAGTGGCAGGCGTGGGACAAATACGGTAATCGGCGTCACTTACTGGTTCCGGCCAAAGCAATCATTTGAATATGCCTCTGCTTCAGGCCTTGCCTGTAAGGGTACCATTAGAATCTGTCTACGAAGATTAGATCGAGAGGGCAAGGACGGCGCCTACTTCAGATGCTTCTTTTCCTCGAAATCGACCCGGCCATCGTCGCCGCCTACGTACGTCGGCAAAACTGTGCCATGCTCGACGTCTGGAGGCGTTGCAATCCCATCCTGAACGTACGATGCCTTCTTCTCGGTGTCTTCGAACTCGTTGGCTCCGAATACCGGGCGTCCTGCCATCTTGCTAGCGGGCGACGGGAACACAGCAGTGTCGTGAGCGTACAGGCCGTCGGAAGGTTGAGGGAGGCGGATGTACAACACAACGGATCATGGATCTGGCCAGGACAAAGAGTAGTGAAACCCCGTATCTAGTGGTCGCTGGATCTGTATGCGAGTGAGTTCTAGGCCGTATGCTCGGGCGGCCATCAGGGCTTATGCATTGTAACCACACCCATCCCGATAGACCGGGGGGGATCGCCAACTATCACGACTCTCGGATCTGCGGGTGGGCCTTATCAGTTGCCTCTTCCAGAAACCTTGGTCATGCAGCCCAGCAAGCCCAGGCGCCTGGTGAGCCATGGGCCAGCTTATCTTGGCACGGATACCCTTCGTGATACCGTAGCGGGTGGCGTAGTGATTAGAGGGGGCATGGTTTCTGTTCTGAACCTCCGGGAGTATCGATAAGGACTGCCGGTAATAGCTTAGGTGCGGCCACGATGAAACCGACAGGTGGTCCCCGATAGCGATACAATTGCAGCCAGAGAAGTGACGATGGAAGTCGGCAGGTGATGCAGGTACCTTGCGGGGAACAGAGCGACTTCCCGAATTCCAATGAGTGGGGTGGTCCGCGAAAATGATCACGAGATAAGGTAGGTTACCAACTCTTGGACACCTACTTACACGACGCCATGATCTGCCCATTGTAATAAGATGGTCCATTAGCTTACATCAATTCTACTGCTGACTACTTTCATTATGTCCCCCGCATCCTCTTATCTTCCTGCTTCGGCCGCGACCGCGAGTCTCCGGGCCGCGCGCCGAAGCCGCTGTGGCGCGGTGTGGGAAAGGCGGGGAAGGGCCGATCGGGACCGCGTGCGGGCGGCCTTGGAGGCTCGTTCTTAAGCTGGGTGGCTCACGCGAAGCATCGTCTTCTTACCCGAACGAGTCAGTGAGTAGTAAGTAGACACAAAATGGCAGCGCGCGCAGGCTTTCCCGTGCCCGAGTCGACGACGCCCTTCTGGCGCACCCGCCTCCACGAGCTGGACGCCCTGCGGTCCACCGACGCCCTGCCGGAGGCGTCCGACCTGGTCATCGTGGGCGGGGGGTATGCGGGCATCGCGACCGCGTACCACCTGCTCGAGGCCGGGTGCACCTCGTCCATCACGCTGCTAGAGGCTCGGGGGGCTTGCTCTGGCGCGACCGGGCGGAATGGTGAGATACTTGCGTTCCCTACTTACACAATCCCTTCCTCGCCGACCGAGTGCAGCAGAGCGCAGAGCTAACCTGCAGCGCAGGCGGCCATCTGCGACCCGACCTCTACGGCCACATCCCCGTGTTCATGGACCGGGCGGGGGTGGAGGCCGGAGCTGAGATCGCCGAGTTCGAAATCGCGCATTTGCAGGCCATCAAGGACGTGGTCGACAAGGAGCAGATCGACTGCGACTTCACGCTCACGCGGACGACCGACGTCTGGTGCAATGAAGACGCTGCCAAGAAGGCGAAAGCCACCTACGATAGCCTGGTTTCCAAAGGGCTGAAGTACATGAACGACGTTCATTTCATCACCGGCCCGAGCGCCGAAGGTGTAAGTGCAGTTTATGGTTGCCCCGATCGGACTCGAGCTGACCTGCGTATTCGTTCCGTATAGGCCAGCGGTGTGAAGAACGCCAAAGCGTGTGCGACGTACACCGCTGGGACGATATTCCCCTACCGCTTTTTCCTGCATCTCATCGAGCTCCTGCACAAGCGGGGGGTCAATATCCAGACGCACACGCCCGCTCTCGAGGTCGTGCAAGAGCCTTCAGGCGGGCTCACAGTCAAGACCGACCGCGGCAGCATCAAGGCGGGCAAGGTTGTCCACGCGACGAACGCCTACGTCAAGACACTTCTCCCCGAGTATGGCAAGAGCATCATTCCGTGCAAGGGCATCTGCACGCATATCGCGGTGCCCGAAGGCCGCAGAGCCCCCTTCCTGAACAACAGCTACATCGTGCGAGAGGTGGGAGACCCGAGTGTGCTTAGCTACTTGATCCCCCGGCACGACGGCGGTATCATCGTCGGTGGTGCTAGCCAGATCTTCCGGGCGTATCCGGACCAGTGGTACAACAACACCGACGACGGATGCTTGGTTGAGTCTGCCAAAGATTACTACGGCAACTATATGCAGAACAACTTCCTCGGCTGGGAGCAAAGCGACGCCTACGTCAAGGATATTTGGACGGGGGTCATGGGATACAGTTGGGATACCGTCCCGCACGTCGGCCACGTGCCGGATAAGCCGGGACAGACCATACTCGCTGGCTTCAATGGGCACGGAATGCCCGTCATCTGGCTTGCGGCAAAAGGACTGGCCGAGATGATCGTTCACGATAAGGCCTTCGAGGAGGTGAGCCTACCCAGGCTGTACAAGACCACCAAAGAGAGGATTGAACGGGCGCAGAAGGGGCCGGAAGGTGGTGATATCATGCCAGGAGTACAGAACTTTGACACGACTGACAGCTCAACGCTCAAGAAGAAAGCCTAATGTTGTGTGTCAAGAGGAGATATAATGTATAAACAAGTGATAAAGATGAAATAATCATTAAACGATCACGTAACATAAGTAACGTGAGGAACCCGAGTAACTTGAGTAACATGAATAACATGAGCAATGAGAAAGGGTTTCATATACCCCCAATGGGTCACCCGCGATGGCTTGGGACAGTCGCGAAGTGGGCATGGCGTCTTGCGAGCCCAGTGTTCCATGATCCTGCTCGCAGCCTCTTTCTCGCAGCCTCTTTGGCCTAACCTTTGGAGGGTGCCCTTTTCTTGAAGTCCAGTAGCAGGTCGGGAAGATGGACAGTGAAAAGATCGTGGTAGCCCGTGTCAAATGCCTCTTCCGACTGTCCTTCGTGAAAGTCAAAGTCGAACTCGAGTACGATCTTGGCCAATGCAATTCGCAACTCCATCAGGGCGAACTGCTTGCCCGCGCAGCTGTAGGCACCTGAATGGGAGACGGTTAGCTGACGATGGTCGCCCCACGGTGGCTTCCCATGGTTACTCACCTCGAGAGAAGGGGATGAATGGCATGTCTTCTGGGGTTGAAACAGACTCCCATCGCTCAGGGAGGAACTCTCGAGGTCGGTAAAAGTTCCGTGGGTCGTAATGGACGACATGAGCCGGTACGGAGACGAGGACGCCGCCAGGAATGTACATCTCGTCCACCTGCAAGCCGGCCGCCGGAGTTTCGCGTTGCATCCCCGAAACCACGGCTGGCTTCATCCTGAGAGTCTCATTGATGACGTTGTCTAGATATTTGACGTCCTTGAGCTTCGCGTAGGACCAATCGGCTTCACCCCGAGGGAAGGCATCGTCCAAGGCCTTTCGAAGCGTGGCGGCCTTCTCGGGAGACCGCGCAAGCAAGAAAAGGGCACTCGTGAGGGTTCCGGACGTGGTGTCACTGGTGAATGTATGTTAGAGGTACTTGACGGGGTCATGGAGTTTCAGGTAGTTTACCTGCCAGCGATTATGAGTAGCTGAGCTTCATCTTCCAATGCCATTCGACCCAGGGACGAAGTCTTTCTAGGACCGTGTGTCTCCAGTATCCAGGACAAAACATCGGGCGACTCTTGACCCTGCGCGATCGTCTGTTGGAAAGGTGAAAAAGATTAGCAGTCCGGCACGTGGCTGGCTAGAAAGAAGATGGGATGGAATCTTCAAACTTACCTCAATCTTCTCGTCTAGCTGGCCCGCGCAGAACTCTTTGAACTTGTCGGCATCTCCCTGCGGAATGGGAAGCCGGGTCATAACACGGGCAAACCATGGCACAAGAGATATGACCCCAATGAAGTACATGAAGCCGTACAATGCCCTGACAGATGGGTGTTCCTCGCCGCTTTCTGTCATGCCGAAGTCTCGGCCGAGCCCGATCTGACCCATGACATCGAATCCGTAGAAGTAACCCCACTTTCTGGCGTTGACAGCTTCGCCTTGCCGTTTGGACAGTTGAGCAATAAGACTATCGGCTTTCGCAGTGACCATGGGCTCATACGTGGTCAGGGCTATATTCATATTAGTCGCGTCAGTCAGAGAGCAGACTCCAGGCTCCAGAGGGGAAGCAATGCGGGTTATTCGAAGTAGGGGACCTCCTTAATTGCAGGGGGACGGTAGTGGGACTTACCTTTCGCACCAAGGCCCCTGTCCCAAGCTTTACGCCGTTGTTTATGATCTTGGACATTTCTCAGTCCATGTAGTGAGCATTCCGAGCTCTTGGGAGAGCGGTAGTCGTAAAAGGAGCCCTTCGCTAGGCTCGAAGGTGGCCCGTACACCTTCTTTATGGCAGAAGCACGGTTGATAGACACCTCTCGAGGACCTAGACACGGATTAGAATGAAAGTCGGTTGAACACTACACGCGCTCATAGGTTGCTCACCAATTCGCACGAAATCGCCATGTTTCTCGTGCAGCTTCTGGACGACTACGTGCCATTGTAGCGTCTTTGCGGCTTGTCTCCAAGCCCAGAATCTGGTCAGTTTGGCGGCAGTCGGGCCAGGAAATTTTCGCAGCCTGTGAAACCAGAGCCGGTAGATGGCGATGCTCGTGAAAGCCCCGGCATTGAACAGAGTACAGAGACCCAATGCGTGTCCCAGGGAGGCCAGGGGCGGGCTCTCGTGAGACGAGAAGGTGTTCCCATCGACCAAAGCAATGAGGAGAACTCCCAGAAGCCAGAGCTGGATGAGTTGAGGGGCGTGAGGGTCGATGTAGAAAGGGCGAGCGATGGCCCAGTGGAAGGCTACGCCGGCACAAAAGGCACCAGCATACAGGTTGCTCATATCGAGACGAGGCGTGGCGGGCTCCATGTTGGATGGAGGCTTGGATCGGCTCGTGGTACGGTATGATTCGTGGCAATACGAGACATGCGAGACGACAGGCGATCGACGAGTTTATAGTTGAGAGCACTCGACCTTCGATTGCGTCAGGAGACCCTGAAAACCCAGGTCCCCGCACAGCCATTCCGGCAAGAACACGAGAGATGGGGGGACCTATACCTTAGGTAGGAGCGACTGCCAAACCCCGACTTCGCTTGAAACGTCAACGCTGCAGAAGTGTGGTAGTGCATGTGTCTCCAACTGCGAGCGTGCCAGTGGCTACTTTACCTACCTAGGTAGGTATACCTTACTCAGCACCTGCAGCGAGTGCTACCACGGTGGCCACCGGCTTCTGCGAGGACATCGCCTCCAATCGCCTCAAGAGAACTCGCACCGCCCGTAGGTATACGGCGTAACGGCCTTGTCGATCACGAGGAGGACAAGCGACGTGGGGATGGTTCCACGCAGGCTGACTGACCCTTGGTATCTCGCATTTCAGCTTACCAGCCGAAAATCCCCGAGGTAAGATGAATGATTCATCATGAATGGTACCTGCTGGAGTATTCACATCCAGTATCCTTGTTATAGCTGGCCAATGCTCGTCGTCGTGCAGAGGTATGGGTGTGATGGACCACGTGAAGCGAGCCGGGATTCCACCTTGGCAAGGGTTCCATCCTTAGCCTCATCTCATACCGAAGAACACGCTCTCCCCCGAGCCCATCCCGCTTCTCAGAGGCGCCCAACCCCAATTCTCATCCCCACGGACGCACGTGACGAAAGACCACCAGCCGAGACGAAAGGTTCGCACTCGCAGCGGGCCTCCTTCTCAGCTCTTACCCCCTTCGCAGCCACACGAACACCGCCAGAGTCACCTCTCAGCCGTATCGCCACCAACTCACACGATGGGTAAACATCAGGCGAAACGAGGGGGCCAAGCAAGACGGGATCCCCGACATCACGTGCTTCTCAATACCGTCATGGCCCGCCCATTCACAGCTTACTGTCCCGCCAAACCGGCTTGCGCTTCTCGTTAAAGCTCCTCACG
Organism: Xylariomycetidae sp. FL0641; assembly: GCA_022376655.1. Lineage (NCBI taxonomy): Eukaryota > Fungi > Ascomycota > Sordariomycetes > Xylariomycetidae sp. FL0641. Next base: position 127,836 of record JAJJKE010000079.1, read on the forward strand.
CCCTCGACCATATTCTCCCCCTTCTCCATGCGCCCATACCAGCCCTGCTTCAGGACGTCGGTCGCGGTCTGCGGCCCAACGCCCTCCCAGCCCAACTTGAGGCCCTCGCGGCTCACAATCACCGCGTCGGGGCTGTTGGCCCCGATCCGCCGTGCCCAGTCCAGCGCCTTGTTCACCACGTCCTCGTTCCCGCCGTCCACGACCTCGTTCACGACGCCCCAGGCCTTCATCTCCTCGGCGCCGTACCGGCCGCCGGCCAGCGCCATCTCGCTGGCGCGCTGCTTGCCCACCGTCTTCACGAGCCGCGGCAGCGCGCCCGCGAGCGCAATAACGCCGATCCCGACCTCGGGAAGTGCGAAGCGCGCGGTCTTAGCCGCCACGATCATGTCGCAGTTCAGGGCCATCTCGAAGCCGCCGCCGAAGCAGATGCCGTTCACCGCGGCGATGACCGGTTTCTTGCCGCCGCGGTTGCTTAGGCCGCCGAAGCCGTCGGGCGGGAAGCGCTCGCGTTCCTCGTCGACTGTGGAGGTCGGGGACGAGGAGGAGGAGGAGTTGATGGCGTCCCACTCCCGCAGGTCGGCGCCGGCGCAGAAGGCGCGGCCGGAACCCGTGATTACAGCGCAGCGTAGCGATGGCTGGGCGTCGAACCAGGCCCACAGGCGCGCAAGGGCGAAGTGCTGCGGGCGCGGGATCGCGTTGAGCTGGGCCGGGCGGTTGAGGGTTACCAGTAGGATGTGTGGTGAGGGAAAGGCGGTGCGGACGTTCGGGACGGCTGGAGGCGGGTTGGTGGGTGAGGACATGGTGTGATCCGGTTTGATGAGCGGTGGATGGATTTAGATATGTCAGGTAGATGTCGGGCGGGAAGACGTCCACGTCTTGATGTGAGCGGCGAAGTTGTCAGGTACTTGAATAGGCTGTGCCGGTATCAGGTGGCTGGAGGGATGAGAGCGCAAGCTACGGCGAACGGGATGAAGGTCAGATCCAAGAGGGGGCCGGTTCACACTTGGTGACGCTTGATACCTAACGATATGTAAGGCCCGTTACAAGATGAGTCTCTCCTGGTAAAAGGAGGCATAGGTCAAGGTGCATGGCATGAGGTTCGGGGTACTGGAAGATAAGCTGGAAGACGGTTGAGACGTGAGATCAGTGAGGGACGGGACGGTGGGGTCTGCCTCGGTAAGCCGGGCGGAGAGGTGAGGGTCCCGATGCAATGGAACTCCGCATTCCTTGCCGGCTGCCCACCAGCGCATCTTTCAACATGTAGTCTCTTGGTCGATCGGCTGCAACATCTGGATCTCGGGTAATTGTTCTTGCATTGATTCTACGGTAAAAGCATTGTCAGCTACTGGTCGCGAGTCCCAATTCGACCAAGACGCAGCAGAACGCCGCGTCTTCGGCTAGGTAAGTAGGTGTGGAACGATCACTCATGCCATTGCCGTGTAGTCTGATATGCAAACTGCGAAGATGCTGGTATTCATCCAGTTCTCCCTGGCCTCGAAGACGGGATGCAAAGAACAGTCTTTTTGGGTGGCTCAGTGGCCAGGCTACCGGAGCACCACCAACGTGGCCCTTCCACGCCCGTGATTGCACGCCCATGCACATGCCCCAAAGCTCAAGAGTCCCGTTCCATAGTGTACACTCACTAGAATTATTGATCTACAACCTTGTGAGCTGCTGGTAGCTCAAGCCGAGAGGCCACGTTTCTCGCTTTCGGTGAAGAAGATGACCATCCGCCAAAGCTTCTTAACCAGTGCTTCTGCCTCGTCATCCAGAGCCTAGGAACACGATTAGCGATGTCTCTCAAACGATGGATGGCACATACCTCTGCAAGCTCCTCGACCAGCTCTTCCGGCTTGCTGTGCTTGCGCAAGTGCTCTTCCACCACCTCGATAAGCAGTTGCTCTTGCACGCCGAGATACTCGACCAGTTTCTTCTCCACAAACGGCCGGAGTTTCTCGCGGATGACGCTCTCGTCCAGGAAATCCCACTTGACGTCCCAAGCCCACAGCCCTTCCTTTTCGTTCGGGATCTCCTGGGCCAGCGCACGCACGGCTTGATCCCGTTCCTCGTCGGACATGCTCGCCACGGTGGTAGGCTCATACTTGATAGGAATCAACTGCCGCCGTGTGGTCGAATCTTCCTCTTCATCTTCCAGAAGACCTTCCACTTCAGCAATGGTCTTCCGCTGGGGAGCGGCACGCTGGGCTTGTGCCTTCTGCGCAGCAGCACCCAGGGATAGCTTGAATGGCTGGGGAGCCGCCAAGCCAGGCCGTGGTTGTCTTTGCTCCATCTCCAGGGCCTGCCTCTCCAAGAACGAGTCGGCCATGCCTCTGGCTTGCTCGCGCTCCGCCTCTTCTCGGATTCGTTCTTGCTCCTCGGCTTGCCGGTCGGCGTCATCCGCAGCCAGCTCTCTGGCGCGGAAAGCGGAACGGTTGCGAATCCACGCACTGCGGTCTTTGTAGTACTCAAGCTTCTTTCGTGCAGCCTCCGAGTCATCATCGAAATGCTTCAGGTTGTGCAGCATCCCATCCCGCTTCGCTGCAAGGTCTTTGGCGTCAATGTTGTCGCGATCCTTCTCGCGCTCGAGAGCAGCGGTACGTGACTTTTCCCGATTCAACCAGCGACGCTCAGCATCCAGATAAAGCTTTTCGGATTCGGCATTTTGCTTGGCAATACGACGTTGCTCCAACTCTTCATCGCTGGCCGGATCATCGTCGTCGTCCCGATTGTAGGTCACGCCGCCATTCGTTGTTCCTCCATTGACGAAGCTGACGGAGCGGTTGTAGTCCTTGCCCAAATCGTTCTTTTGGCCCTTGGGACCAGAAGGGGCGTTAAGGACACCTCGTGGCCCAAGAGGAATATTGTTCGTACTGGATGGCGGGGGCGAGGCAAGCCTCGACGGTCGAGAAGATCCGTTCCTCTGCCGTTCCAGCGCCTCAAGCTCCTCTTCCCTCTTCAAACGCTCCAAATCCCGCTTGATACTACGTTCACGGAAAGCAGCGATCTCGGCGGCTACCGTCTCACGCATTTCGGCGGGTATATCGGCCAACTCGTCCTCCTGGGCCAAGGGGATATTAACCACCTCGACGTTCTCGCCATTCTGCCCCGACGCTTCCCCCATAGTAACATCGCCGTCGGCATCGGCGCCTGATCGCAATGAAGGGTAGAAAAGATTCTTGATGACCTGTTTCAACGCACCTTTGGCAGCTTCAAGACGCGCCTCCGAATCCGAGTCGTCGCCGCGACCTTCCTTGTAGGTTTGTATGTAGTTGGTCGAGTTCTCATCGAAATAAAACTGGAGGGTGGACTTTTCAAACTTCTCGTACGTCTCGTCTTCCTCGGCGGTGTCTGAGGGAGGCTGCTTCTTGGTAGGCACCTCGATACTGCGCAGTATCTCGGAGGCGATCCACAACGATTCGGCGTCGTCGAACTGGGCAAACCCGAAGTCGACCTCTTTGCCGGCAGAGTCGGTAGCACGGTCCCAGCGGCGAAGCTTACCCGCGGTAGTAAGGATCTTCTCCAGGCCCTCGTTGCCTCCTACCCCGGCGGTGATGCCGCAAACGAATATCGTGCGCACAATCTCTTCTTTGGTGGGCGGTACCAGTGCTTGCATGTTCTCGCGAATGGCCTGGCGGGTTTGATCAAGGCCACGTTCCATGCCCAGGCCGGGGCGGGGGCCGGCGGAACTCGGGGTCTCGCTGTCCTTGCGACCAGGAAGGCCGGGGGTGGCAGGCTTCCCGGCGATGGTACCGAGGCGAATCACGGGGGCATTGAAGTTGATGTTGGGCATGTTCGGGGGCGCTTGGAAATTGGAGGGCAAGCCGCTAGGTCGATTAGCTTGATTGATGGGAGGCTGCTGGACGCCGGGAGGTGGCGCGGTCCCTGGGGCAGACATGCCTGGAGGGGGTCCTGGGAACGTCCATTAGCATGTCAGGGCCGTGACGGAGGAAGCTGTGATGAGTGCTCACCTAGACCCGGAGCAGAGGACATGCCTGGAGGCCCGTTGGCGCCCGGGTACGCATTGTACGTAGGAGGCGGGCCGAAGCCAGGCACTGGATGTCAGGTATTAGCATGAACTCGTGGCCGTGATGGGGATTTGGAGTTGTTTGCATGCTGCCGTGGGCGAACGGGCGAACGAGCGAACGAGCGAGCTCCTTACCTCCTCCATAAGGATTGTATGCCATTCTTGAGCTGTCCCAACCAGACCTGCTTTGCCGGAGGGTCTTTGTCGCTGTCAAGCGTGCACGCGGGGGCGGGAAAGCAGGCACTCGGTCGAGTCAGAGAACGAGACGTCGGTGATATCGGGAGATGCGATATAGCTGTACAGCTCAGCGATCGCGCGCGCAGGGAGGTCGTGGTGGTGGGAAAGGTGTGAAAACAAGTGGTTGAATGTTTTGCGATTTGGGGCCGGCTGCGAGTTGCGAGTTGCGAGGCTGGCGCAAAGAAGAACGGATTTCCAGGTACAACCTGCAGGTCTCCACCCGTTGCAGCGCTCTCGAATGGGCGTCAAGGGCGGAGCTCAGCCCGGCCCACTTGAGCAAAGATTTGCTGGATGCACCCCGGGCGCTCGAAGTGCAGGTGTCGCCTTGAACTTGGCCGCCTGCTTAGCTCCCTGAATCCCCCGCAACATGCAGCACGGCGGTGCAGACGGATGTTCCCTTAGCGTCTAGCGTGGTGTATCCGTAACAGCGTCAAAATATCGATTGGGTGCAAGTCTCTCGCTCCCGTCACCTCTGATATTTCGACGGTGCCTGGAAGGGAATGGGAATCAAGCTCGTTCCTTGATTGATCACAGCCAGCAGTCAACATGTGAGCACGCTCTTCTCCTCTTCTCCCCTTCTTCCCGCGATCACTGACATGCTGCAAAGGGCCGAACTCAGCCGGGCAGCCCAGGCCGCTGTCCGCACGAGCGCGCTGCTCCGATGCCCAACCACGCGCTGTCTGTCCGCTTCGACAACGCCATCACGGAGGCCCATCTCCACCACAGCCGCCCTGTTCGCCCCCGATGACACCGATCGCCCGAATCGCCCGTACTCGATGCCTCGCTTCGGTGGCTCTCAGCGACAGCAGTCCCCATCCACATTCGCCGGCTGGGCCAACCCCTCTGCCAGACGCGGCCCTACCTCTACCCAAGTCCAAAATGGCGAAGTCAAGAAACCCGACATGGCCGCCTATGAAAGACCCGACCCCCTCATGCCCGGCGGTTTGGAAGACGGCAACAACTTCTCCGATGGCATCGAGTTCGACCTGAACCCCAACCCAACCATGGACGATCTAGACAAATCCAACGCCCCTCCGCCTCCCAAACCCACTATGCGACTGGTCCCTCGCATCGGTCGCACCATTCACGTGGCCCGGAACATCGATCTGGCTCGCGCTTTGAAGCTTCTCGCCGTCCAGGTCGCCCAGAACAGGCTGCGCCAAGACTTTCAATACCAGCAACGTCACGAGCGTCCCGGTATGAAGCGCAAGAGACTCAAGATGGAACGCTGGCAGAAGAAGTTCAAGAGGGGCTTCAAGGCTTGCGTCGGTCGTGTTCGCGAGTTGACGAAGCAGGGCTGGTGAACCAACTGCTGGAGACATGGGCAGTTACTATACATTGCATCTTGTACATTGTAGGCTGTGTTTCAAATAGAAGCTCAAGTATGTACACTGGCGCTGAAATTCCTCACACGTGTTACAGTCGGTGTCCTTTGATCCGGACGATCAATTGTGCCTTTGTTCCCAGCAAGACAAAGCATTGGCCGGACTAGGGATCGAAAATTCAAGTTCCTTGGCAACAAAGGCCACCAACTGACAATACTCATCTTCCAAGCCTTGGCTTCGCTGTAGCAACTTGCTCCATTCCCCTTTGACTAATCTGCTGGCTAACAGAGTATCACCAGGATGTTTTTCACGTTCAAGTGTGCCTATGAAACCGAAGGGCAGTCTACCTCCTTCAGCTACGATGGCACTGAGAGGGCGCCAGCAAAGGGCACTCACCCAGCTGCTCATCAACCAAGCGCTCCGAGCCCCAAGAAGAAGGCCTCTTCTTGCATGGGTCGTGGCACTCCAACCCTCGGGCTTGACCACCGAGCCCCAGCTTCTTCAAGAAGTGACATAGGCCCGAGATTCAATGGGGACTCTCGACCACCGTTCCTAACGAAAAGCCTACCACTCCGAGCCTATACACAAGGTTACACGCAAGAAAACAGTCGAGTGCTCCCCGGCGAGGCCTTGGGTCTTTCGAAGTCGGGCTATCATTACGCAGATGGCGACGAAGGGTTATGTACGTATGTACCATGTAGCCTACCATGAAGCGGCGGCTTAATCTAATACTTCACAGCAACCTATATGGTCGGTAGACGGTTACGATCTTATGAAGAAAGGATCAGTGGGCTCGATGACCATCTCAATGCAGTGCAAAGAATGATCAACGAAACTCTCAACGGCCGGGCAGCATGGGAAAAAGATACGTTGAGATTCAACAACGGGCGTATGGCATCTTGGTTCCTTTCGTGGTCGTTTCACTGACACATCGTGCAGTTGAGCTCGCCAGTCTCCGCAATGAATGCCATACGAAGAACTTGGACCTGCGTACCCAGGTTACTGCGCTACAGGCCGAGTTGCATAGCGCCATACAGCGCGTAAACAAGGAACCTCGAGGAATCAAAGACGGGCTTCGAATAGAGCATGAAGGATTGATAACGACATTACAGGATCGCGTCAAGGAACAAGCACGTGAACTCGAGGGATACAGAAGCCAGCTTGCTTCGGGGCATGCAGATCAGGGAAATCACCACCTTGTGGAACTGGCTCAAGAAGCGTCGAAGCACCGAGAAGAACTGCGGCAGAAACAGGCGGAGATAGGAGCCATGCTCAATCAAGCCCTGCAAGAGAAACAGCAGAACCAACACAGCCAAGAGAGAAGGATGAGAGAAGACACGATTGCTTGGACGAAGCAAATGGAAGAGATACGAAGTCAGTCACTGACCGACTTGAACAAGCTGGTTCAGTTCCGCAGCGATCAGGAGTCAAGTATGAAGGAGCAACTAAAGGGTTACCTAGGCGAATTGAGCGGAAGTTTCAAGACCGATTTGGAGGCGACCCTAAAACTGCAAGTAGAAAAAGCCGAGCTGGAAAGTCGACTGCGTGGCATAGAAGGGGAAGAAAGACGGCTACGAGAGGCTAACCAAGCTTTGATCGAACAGAAAGGCCAGCTGGAATCCGACAAAGCAGCCATTGGAGGAAGACTGAAGCAGAAGGAAACCGATCTGGAAAACACGAACTCTCGTATCACCGGTCTTAAGCAGCAACTGAACGATCATGGCGTTAAGTTGGCACAACAAGAACGGCAATTCAACCTTCAAAAAGGCAAATTGGAGAGAGAGCTCGAAGAGAGTGGCATAAGATACGCCAACGACTTGAAAGCAAGGGAGGGGCATATCTCAGATTTGGAATCCCATGTGCGGAGCCTTGAAAGCGAGATCAAAGCGTTTCAAGATAGGCAAGTCTCAGACCAGCAGACTCAGACAGAGAGCCAACAGTCACACGACGATACCCCCTTGACGCACATCACCAGCGATGAGCTTCGAGAGCTCGAGTACGGGAAGTGCAAGCTTGAAGAAGAAAAGGGGAGCCTAGAAGAGGAATTGCAGCATATCAAGAGCCAGAACACCGAACTTGAAGGAGCGAAGGCGAAATGGGAGGAGAAGGTTGGAAGTCTGCAGAGCCAGAACGCCGCCCTTATGACCGACAAGGAGGAGGGCGAACGCAAACTCACCAAGAGCCAAGAGGAACAAGCTGAACAGACCGCAAAAATCACAGAGCTCCAAGCGCGTATCGATGCCTTCGAGGTTCAGTCGAACGCAGCAACTGAAGAGTACAGGACAAAGCTCCAAATGGAGGAGGGCCGGCGGCGCGAACTCCTCGAACGGGTTCATGTGTTACGAGGAAGTATCCGCACGATGTGTCGCATTCGACCTCCGGATGAGCGTGAAAAGGATCGCTTGCGATTCGAAACCGAAACGGGCCCATTCCACGACAAACCAGCGAATCTGAAAATCCTATGGGACGCGAATGATCTTTCCGGGAAGCCCATACTGCAGCATATGACCTTTGCGTTTGAGCGAGTATTCCTGCCAACGGAAACGAATGAGGATATCTTCGACGAGATCAAGCCCGCCATTCGCTCCTTTATGAACGGGAAGGAAGTGTGCATCTTCTGCCATGGACAGTCTGGCTCGGGAAAGACCTACACTATAAATCACCAAGTGAACAAGCATTCGCTAAACGACAACCCACTCGATGGCATAATTCCCAGAACCAGGTATCTACTATTCCAGGAGATGGAACGACTCAGGAATTCAGGCGAGCTTGCCGAATTGGGAGGTTGTTGCTATGAGGTCTACAATGGCGACGTCACAGCGATGACCGGGCTCGAAGATTACGAATCTAAACGCATGACCTTCAAACCGGGCATTGGAACCTCGTGGGAGGTTCAAGAACCCCTTTTGACGAAGCTTGAAGATGCCATGTCCTTCAAGAGACTGTACGCTTCAGCAGCTTCCAAGCGCGCGACACGCGCGACCAAGCTTAACAAAAACTCTTCGCGGTCACACTTCATCCTATATCTCGAGTTTCGAGGCGTCAAGGGTGGAAAGGAGGTGTTTGGTCGGCTCAACCTCGTCGATTTAGCAGGCTCCGAAAATGCGAGAAGAGCGGGTACAGCTGGTATTCGCGCAGCGATAGACGAGACCCAAGCTATCACTTCATCCTTGTCAGATCTTGGCGTCGCCATGAAAGCCCTTAGAGAAGAAGACATTCCATTAAGTGACAAGCCATCGCTAAACTTAGCCAAGCTGCTTTCGCCCTGTTTGCTCCCGGGCTGTATGACGATCATGCTTATCAATATCGACTTGCGCGATGACACCAAAGCACCGGGAGTAGACGTACCTTCTATCAAATCAGAACTTGACTTTGGGAAAGCGGTAAGGACACTATCACTGCAATATAGATATGACAAGATAATGCTGACACCGTGGTTCATCAGATGCAAACAATTGAAACTTCTCATAATAGAATCGCAGAGTACGACAGAAAGAGGAAAGCCCTGAGGGAGGCAGTGAAGGACAAGTCGGAAGATGAAAACACCACGTCAAGAAGATTGTTGCCAAGCTATAGCACTGTCTCGGATCGCACAGTAATACATACCCCGACAAACGTAGAACGAGAGCGCAAGCGCAACCTCCCTAAAGCTACGAGTTATAAGTAGTCTTCTTAAGATAACTATCTACCCGCGAGTCCCTTAGGCATGGCACGTCGAGGAAAAAAGCACTTAATGCTGCCAAGATATGCTCAGCATACTCCTATGGAGACACATTGGGTCATTGGTCAAGGCTTCCTCGGGACGAGTTTGGACCTGTTGGTGTCCCACAGGGGAAGCTCTGGGGTTGTGCCCAAGGTGGCCAGGTAACTATGGAGCATGCCCGTTTTCAGCTACAGGACCAAGGTAGTTTGCCGAGGTATGGATGGATGTGTCCGCATCTTTGTTGGTAAGGATATCCTGGCACGGATGCTGTCTTCTGTCGATAACTTCCTGATTTCCACGTTCAATGAAGGTCGAACTGAGTGCCTAACGTTAGCCCGATGCCAATGGTTACAAGTTCCAAGGGACGAATCCTACCGTGTAATCTAGTATGGGCTTTCTGCTAGCCCTCCCCTTGCAAGCAGTTGATGAAGCTATTCAGCTGGGTAACCGAGTGTAGGTGCCTGGACTTGGCCTGTTCCTTTCCGGTATTTGTAGCGGACACCAAGCATGGGGCCAAGGCTCGGCTTCCATGACGCCTTTCTTGTAAAGGAAGCAATCACACAAGAAGGAAACTCACATTGGCAAGGATGAAAGGCGACTGTGGAAAATCAGAACCGTATGGTTCGCATGGTCTTGAATGCGCTTGAATGCGCTTGAATGCGCAAGGTACGCGGGCGTCAAAGCTGCGACTGTAACAACACAGCAGGACTGCAATAGTACAAGTTTCGGGGCTGTAGTGGAAGACCCAAGCGCAGCGTTGAACCACTACACCGATATGTCGGTTCACTCGGTGTGAGGACAACTTACTCCCCGGGGCCATCTGAAAATGACATGACGGTAGGAGAAGAAAGGCTCCCTTGAACCAAGCGGCATCCGACGACCATCCTGTGATTACCAAGTAGTTCTGTGGCTGACCCTCCCTTCCGCCAACCCCCCTGGCAACTGGGCAGTCAGATACTCTTCGTCAATGCCCTGCGAATCCACGACAGCCTGGCCTGTCTCGCCTGTACCGAGATGGGGGCGGTGGGAACGATGCGATCGTAACCGTGCGGGCCGCCGGGCCAGACGTGCAGCTCCGCCGCCACACCGTCTTGCCACAGCTTGGTAGCGAAGGCGACGATCTCGTCACGGAACGGGTCTGCCGATGCGCAGTCCAGGAACGTGGGCGGCAGGCCAGAGAGGTCCGTCGAGCGCGCGGGGGCTTCGTACTCCGAGACGGAGCGGGTGCCAGTGCGCTCGCCAAGGAGACACCGCCAGGCGAACTTGTTCAGGGTCGAATTGAAAAAGGGGCCGGTGGAATACTGCTGCGCGGAGATGGTGTTGTTTCGGTCGTCCAGCATGGGGCATTCCAAGAATAGGCCGCACAGCTTCGGCCCGCCCATGTCGCGCGTCATCAGCGCGGTAGCCGCCGCTATGCCACCCCCTGCCGATGTCCCATAGACGATGAGGCATTCCGGGTCGATGCCAATCTGAGGGAGATTTTGGCCCACCCAGAGCAGGGCGGCATAGCAGTCGTCGGCCGGCTCCTGGCCCGTGTTTTCGGGGGCACGGCCGTACTCGACGCTGACGCTGATGGCGTTGAACTCCTTTGCCCAGACGACGCTGGTGTCCAGGCCGGCGAAGCGATTGGCGGCAACCAGGGCGCCGCCATGGATGTAGAAAATGCAGGGCTGACGGCCACTCTGCCCTCCTATTGGCCGCACGATGGAGATGGTGAGACTGCGTCTGGGGCCAGGGATGGTGAAGTCCTCGACCCGAATGGTCTTATCTGCCAGGAGGGCGTCGGTCAGGGGCTGCGTCCTCGCGGCCGAGTCCTTTCGCAACTTGTCGAGCTCGTATGTGTCCGGCATAGAGCCCAGGACTTTGATGATCGGCTCGATCTCTGGGTCGTAAGGCGGCCTTGGCAGACGGTCATTTGGGCCGGGCATATTGGGTACCTTGCGCATCTTCCTTGCCTCGCGCGCAGCGGGATCGGCAGCAGCAGCAGCAGCAGCAGTAGTAGTAGAAGCGGCAACAAACGTGTGAGTGGCAGTGGTGTAGCGTAAAGTCAGTGGGTGAGATGGCGACGACGCGGTCCTCGTGGTTGGGTGTACTGCCGAAAGATCAAGGGCGAGGGCCTCGGGGAAAGGTCTTTGCTGGATCAGAGGGTGACGGCCGACGCCCGTAGTGCTCCTGAAGCTCTCCCGGGGGAACTCGTCGGCATTTATGCGGGTGTCACTAAACACAGCTTGGCAGAGAGGCTGGCGGTCTATCGCGGCTGGCTAGCTCTGGGGAGTACAAGGGGAAGTCGGAGGTTTGGGGCCAACGGGCTCATGATCTCGAGCCTTCGCGGCCTGGGCGACCTCGCAGTCTTCGGCAGATGAGTGGGAAGAGGAACAGGAACAGAGACGGTCACGTCTCGACCGCTGGGACGAGATTCGAGGAAGCAGATTGCGAGCAAAATACTGCGAGAAGGGTAGCCCTGGAAGCCTGGCCCTGGCACTGGCACGCGTGGTAGGGTAGGGTCTCTTGCCCCAGCATCCCGCGCGACGGCGGCCTGTCAACCGCTGCTGGCATGGGCCCCCTGGATCCCTGGAGCCCGAGAGGGCGGCACAGGCTTCTCTTCTCCAAGGCTTTGGCTGTCGTGGCTGTGATGAGGACGACGTGGTCGACGAATGGCAACAATGGAGGCGAGGTCCACGATGTTTTCGAACGCCCGCAAACCCCGTGATCCTGCTCGTATGCATGCGCGCTGCCCTGCAGCAGGTGGTCAGTGTCAGTGGTACATATGCCGCGCGGTACCAGAGTACGGGGTACTCCGTAGCGGTGATGCCATGCGACCTAACGCTGTACCAGGTCCCAGACTGTCGCGAGAGGATTTGCGGGTGGAGAGAGCATGGCTCAGGAAGTCAGGCTGTCAGGTATACGATATGCGTCAGACGGGGTTGCACTTATTCGACAGTATAATCGCTTATCCCCCGCTGCCTATCGCTCTTTGGATTTCATGTGATGAAAAAGTTAGATTTCTCCACACAGGCTCGAGCGTTGAACTCCACCCCAGCCGCACCCTGCCGAGTCGCTAATTTTCCCTCTGGGTGGAAGGCCACTGGTTGACTTGACTTGGCTGGCTACAACGACGTCACTTCACGAGTTTTCACCTTCAACTTCCAATTATAGGGACCCATCAATCTGAGGCACACAATGGCAGTCCCTAGAACAAGCGAAGTCGTACCTGGCGCTCGCGTCAATATCGTTCTCAAGGCAGATCAACGGACAGGCCGACAGGTTTCAGGCGCCGTACGCGATGTTCTCACCAGGGGCGACCATCATCGTGGCATCAAGGTCCGTCTTACAGATGGACGTATAGGCCGCGTCCAGAGTATGGCATCGGCATCGGCATCTTCCAGTGGCCCCGACCTCTCATCTTCCACACCAGGCGGCAGCGGCACTTCTACGAGCGCCGCTTCAACCCAAGACTCGCAACCAACCTCCGTAGGGGCTGAGATGTCCGTGCGAGGTAGTGGGAAGCAACGCCCTCGTTACCGCGATGTCCGCCTTGACGAGCCTCTCGAAACCGCGCCGGAACAACTGGATCTTGCGGCGTATATCGTGCCCTCCAAGAAGAAGGGCAAAGGCAAGAAAGGCCCACCCAAGACCGACCAAGCAGAGGGCGCGATAGACGGTGGTCAAATTCCAGAGACCACAGGTCTTCCTGAAGCCGTGGACGTCAAATCTGCAACGGCTATGTGTCCGGTATGTGGCAATTTTGAAGGCGACGAGGCTGCAGTTGCTCATCACGTTACTGGGCATTTCGAGTAACCTAGACCTGGACGCTCTGCCGTTTACGGGAGAGTCGCGTGCCGGTGTGAGGTACGGCTCTGGCACCCGTGCTCTGGTTGCCGTGCGCACTCCTTGAAACTCGAACCATAGGTATATTCCGCGCCATGGGCGAGGACGCACGCCTGGCCTTCAGGTCGATTGGGGCCGTGATGTCGTCAACTTGCGCCGCTGCCTTGTACGCGCGAAGCGCGTGCCAACCCAGGACCGAATCTTTTGCTCTGCTGGCGGCATCGAAAGCATCTTAAATTGACCCTGGAATGGTGCCTTTGTCTTCCAGCGGTTCCAGCGAGCCCCTCGAAGAATGTGCCATCAAGGTGCCGAAGGAGCCATCAAGGTGTGAAGTCGGCCATCAAGGTCCTCATCACTCGCCATGATAATAAAGGCCCATGGCTTCGATGCGGACGCCACCAGACAAGTGTGTGGTAACGCCTTGCAATCCCATGAATATGACCGAAGTTCACGTACATGACGTTCTCATCGTTGGCGCTGGTCCTGCCGGATTAGCAATTGCTGCAAGGCTATCAGAACACCTGCCCGCAGCCAACTTCACAGACGACGAGCATCGAAGATTCCACTGGATCAAACGACACGCGAAGCAGGCCAGTGTCAAGCACTCCAAGTCTGGGACAGAGACGCGCCATGCGTCCTCCATCCTATCCGGCCAGCATGCGGAGCTAGACTTGTGCGTGCTTGACGCCACTGGCGACCGCTGGATGGCGCGATGGGATAATCTCTTCAAGCAATTCGACATACCCCATCTTCGCAGTCCCATGTTCTTCCACATCGATCCCGCAGAACGGGATGGCCTCTTATCATACGCGCACATGAACGATCGAAGCGGAGAGCTCAGGGAACTCAAGGGCTGTGTGGGCAAGGAATTAAGTAAACATCAACGAAAGAAGAGGGAGGGAAGCAGAAGACAGTAAGCTGCTTCCATCCATCTTGATCAACCGCGGAACCTTACATTGCAAAGGATCAGGGCCGAGTCGACGGTAGATGAGCGCGATCGCAACGACTATTTCGTACCCTCCACACCTCTGTTCAAGTCACACTGCAACTGCTTGACCGACCGGTATGATTTAAACCATGATATCGTTACTCACGAGGTAGTGGAAGACATTCGCTACGATGCGCTTCAGCATCTCTCGGACGAGGGAAAGATCTTCACGGTTAAAACCAACCAGACGACACATTACGCCAAGATCGTTGTTCTCGCCGTTGGAGGCAACCCGCCAGAGATTCCCGGTGGCTTGTGTTTCACTGAACAGGAGGGAGCAACTCACGCGATGCACCTCAAGCAAATGCCGTGTCCTGCTACCCGCCTGAAGATCGCCGCAGGATCCCGCACGAATGTCGTGGTAGTCGGTGGCGGCCTGACCTCAGCCCAACTAGCCGACCTAGCCATCCGTCGCGGGGTATCCAAGGTGTGGCTGGTCATGCGGGGGCCATTGAAGATCAAGCACTTCGACATCGGGCTGGAATGGGTAGGCAAGTTCCGCAACTTCGAGCAGGCTGCGTTCTGGAATTCGGAGTCGAACGAAGAACGGTGGGAGAAGATCAAAAAAGCACGCAACGGCGGCAGCATCACGCCGCACTATCGAAAGATCCTCGAGAAGCATGTCGCCTCGGGCCGCTTGACCATCCTCCAGCACACGACCATCCAGAGCAGACAATGGGACCCGACTTCCAAGACCTGGGCTGTCTCGTTGTCGGGCAGCGAGCAACTGCTTCCCCTGATCGACCACATCTACTTCGCGACCGGCGTGCCCAGCAACTTCGCTACTCTACCTTTCCTGCAATCCATGTGCTCGGACTACCCGATCGAAAGCTGCGGGGGCATGCCGTGCATCACGGAGAACATGGCCTGGCGCGACGATGTTCCCTTGTTCGTCGCTGGTCGGTTCGCAGCGCTGCAACTCGGGCCCGGAGCACCGAACCTGATAGGCGCAAGAATCGGTGCGGAGAGGATTGCATGGTCGATCCAGGATGCTCTTGGGGGCCGAGAGGGAGCCAAGCCGGTGAAGTCGGGGCCTAGCAGCTTTGATTATGTTGCTGGCAGAGGCAGTCGTTTTGATGCCTTGGCGAATGTTACGGCTGGTGTGGGCGCAGATGACGAGTGACGCGTTCGAGCTTTGCCGTTGCTGGGTTGCGACCGGAACGTTGATAGACTATCCTTCCATGAGTTCCATTGGACAATTCCGTTGTTTGTGATGATCCCAGGCAATTGTCATACCATGAGTTACTCGCTAGAATCTTGTTTATCTGATGGGATAACTGCTCATGTAACAATCGTCGCCAAAGTACTTCAATGATCCCATCATCGGCCCAGGCGGGGACGATAGTCTCTTGCAGGCCCAGTGTAACGACAAGCTATCCATAGTGAAGCATTGCATTTATAGGTAGGTAGGTAGGCTTGATGCCCAATGTATGCTTCCATTCCCGAGGTACTGCAACCCTGCCGTTTGCGATCTGGAACGCCAGCTTGCAGTTGTCCTCTCTCTGTGCCCATGGCTATACCCTTGCGATGATCTATGTTGCTAGTTCTACCCGAGCAGAGAAAATCCAGCGTTAGTTTCCCACTCCCTCTACTGCAGTGTCTCTTCAACCACCCTGATCCCCAAAGGCTTGCCGTCCCCGAGTCCTCCAAAGCCCCAAGCAACACCACCTGCATTCCCGCGCCGCAGCCCACCTCTCACCCTCTCTCACCCTCCTCCTCCCCCTCCTCCTCCTCCTCCTCTATCTAGCCTAATCTCTTCTCAAGAAGCCGATACTCAACTGGCCCAGCCAGCAACGGCGCGAGCGCGGGGTAATCGACCGCGAAATCGCCCGTGGGCGCCCTTCCCTCGGGGGGCCCGTAGCCCAACCTCGAATACCACGCCTGCACGCGCGCTTTACCCTCGTTCTGGGTATGCGTGGGCACCAGCAACTCCAGCTTCATGATCTCCCGCCCCCGGGCCGCAGCGTGCCGCTCGGCAAACCGCACCATCTGGCCGCCGCGGCCGGCGCTGCGGAGGCGCGCGTCCACGGCGAGCATGCCGAGCTCGGCGTGCGTGGGGGTGGGGAGCTTGACGCACACGCAGGCGACGGGCTCTGCTTCTCCTTGCTCTGGCGCGGTAGAAGAAGACCTGGGTGGGGAGAGGTACCCAACAGCCAGCTCACCCGCCGCCAAAAGAGATGTGATCTCCGCGGCCGTCGTGCGCGCGTACCCCGGCAAGAAGATGTCCGCTTCCGCGGTGGTGTACACGCGATTCACGAGGGCGGCGAGGGCGGACGCGAGGGCGGGGTTGGTGGAGGAGCTGATGGGCGGTATCTCGATGTACAGTTCTTCTGCGCGCGGGCGTGCTGGTGGTGGGGGTGGAAGGGAAGAAGCGCCTGTGGGTTCTGGTGTCAAAGTTGAGGCGGGCACCGTGGTGGTGGCGATGAGGTGCGGGAGGGTGGTTTCGTCGGCCATTTTGGGCGGATGTGAGGATTTCTTGATTGCTAGTAGTGGAGGGATTGATTTGGGTCTTTTCGCATGGAGTTGAGATGAGTTAAGAATCCCAGCGGTGCTTCGCTGCTGCAAGGAACCGGCCGACGTCGGGGTGACACGGCGCGGTGACCGGACGCCGTAACCAACACTTAGGTACACCAACCACCTTATTCAATAGACGCAACTCGTAAAATACATGATACTCATGGCAATGGATAATGATTATAGCTTCTATTTCTTCTTCGCCATCCTTCTCGCGTGCTTACATTGGCACCCACGGTGTCGCTTCCATTTAGTATGTCAGGGGCCGTCATCGGCCATACCGGTAATCCATAATGTCTTTTACATCATGTCACACGCAGGGCGCAATGCACATTGATCGACAACAAGATGTCAAATGCATGTCAATTCGGCCGACCTCGTTTCTGTCTAGGTATAGATGACATGTTCAACCACTTGACGAGTAACTATGACACAGGTAGATCATGTGACTCATCCCGGATGTCATCCTCCGAAAACGCAACGGGTGAGCTTCCTCCTCCATATTCTACCATCACGGGTAGGTATCATCCATCCCTCCTTTACATCGCCGCAACAGCCGCCATGAACCCAGCAGCAGCCACGCCAGCCGCCATCACGAAGCCAGTTTCGCGAGGCGCCGCGTTGGGGGTGACGACCGAGCTGGTGGCGGAGGGCTTGCCGGTGGCGGAAGCGTCCATGCTAGAGTGGTGGCCACCCATATCCGACGCCATCATGCTAGCCGAGGCATCCGTCGCACCCGAAGTAGGCATAGGCATGGCGCCCGAAGTCGTAGGTCCCGCGCCGCCAGCTCCGGCCGCAGTAACGCCACTCATGCCGGCGGCGGTGCTGCACACGGGCACGGCGTTGGCGTAGGACTCGAGCTGGGGGCAGGCGGAGAGGGCGCTGGCAAGCTCGGCGCTGTGGGAGGCGTACCAGCCGACGACCTCGGCCGTGTAAGACGCGTACTCGGAGGACGCCTGGCCGGTGAAGCTGGGGGTGGCGCAGGGGTCGGCCGGCAGCGTCATGGTGGTGATCTGGCTCAGCAGGTCGGGCGGGGGCAGCGGTAGCTCCGTGTACATGGGCGCGACGCTGGCCAGGGCCGCCTGGCACTCGTCGCTGATGTCGCCGGCGACGGCGCCGTTATCCTGGCGCGCTTGCAGGAACACGTCCCGCTGGGCGAGGGCCGGCACGCGCTGCGCTGCGGCGGCGAGGGCGGTAGTGCTGAGGAGGACGAGGGTGCGATACATGGTGCTGTTGGTGGTTCAAGATCGCGAGGCTGGGTAGATAGACTCGAGAGATGTGTTGGCTGGGGCGGTTGGCGATGGTGAGCAGTTATGGGCGGCCTTGACAAAGAGGATGGGGGCGAGGTCTCTTATTTAGGTATTAGTCTAAGACCACAAAACAACAAAGACGAGACGAAAGTGTGTGTTCCAGACGGCTTGCACGGCATCTTGCTCACTGAAAGACTGACTTGATAGGGATCTTCGCTAACATTGGGTGAGGAAGAATGCTGGAACCCAAGCCGTTGGCACTCGGTAGAGTGGTGTGTCACTGCTTGCTGGCACGAAATCCTGCCCTACTGGCTGTACATCGCGCTCGTGGATTCTTTTGGTGAGACACAAACCGCGCGATGATTCCGCAAACATTCTAACGACCGAGCGCGTCCCGGATTATGGGATACCGCGCTGCTCATGATTGCTATGATCAAGACACGTAACTGTTCTTGTCCCACATTGAGCAAACCTTGGAATATTGCTGGTGTGACCTGCTAATTTCATGATTATTTCCATCATCTGCGTGGCTATCTTGCTCAGTCAGGTGCCAGTAACATCGGGATGAAGCGTGTCAGGATTCCTTCATCAAAAGGAAGAAGCCGCTCGCGTATTATGAAGATGGCTCCTATATGCATTGTATATTGTTGCCGATAATCCTGCTGCCTGACGCAAAGGATTGGCGGCAATGCAGGCTTCCGGCAGTGCAGCCGACGAAGTGCAGTCCGCAGGAAGGATGCGAGCATTACTTACTTGACCACCGCTGCAGGCGTCTGGCTATCTTGGCAACCCCGCGGGCGATCGGCGAGCTTACCTACCTACAATTTGAAGCCCGTACTGCGAATCACGACCTGAACCTCGAGTCATCGCGTGCCACTTCGGTGCTAGGAAACCTAGTAGGAATCACTGGTCAGTTCATTTGCTTGTCGCAAGACGCTCCATGAGGAAAATTACGAGACGCGAGACCAATGGCGGTCTCTTGATCGAGCTTGCAGACGCGAGGCCGGCCTTCAAGCCCGGAGACTACGTCGAAGGCACCGTGACGCTTCTCCCGGGCCACGAGCGCTACGAGAGCATCATTGTCGAGTTGGCGGGCCAGTCCTGGTGCACAGTGAAGACACGCTACGGGCCCGACGCCATGGATGTCGCGGCGAGCTCGGCCCTGGCACCCGTGCTCAAGAAGCACATCACCCTGAGCAAGGAGGGCCCCGTGGAGCCTTCGAACGTACCACGGACGTTCCCCTTCTGCATCCGCATCCCCGAGACCATTTTCCAGATCCCCAAGGACACCAAGAACGTCGCTGTCGTGCAGACGAGGGACGCTGCCGTGGGCGACGCCTTCACGAAAGACCAGCACCTGGACTGGCCGGTCAGTCGCCGAGGCCGGCAGACGCTCTTCGCATCCAACGCGGAAGACAGCTCCGCGTACCCGCTGCCGACGTCGCTGTACGTGCGGCAGCAGGACGAGCCCAAGCTTCTCGACCAGGAGAGTAGCGGCGAGGGCTACATCGAGTACCTGGTGCGGGCAACGGGGGCGGTCTCGCTGGCGGCAGCACCGGCAGAGGCCTACCGGGGGCTCCTGAAGCGCATCACCTCAACCTACCCGCTGCACCTGGTGGTGCCGGGACCGGATCACGCGCCGGCCTTCGACGTTGCGAGCAAGGCGGAGCGCTTCGAGCTGCGCACGTCGGCGCTGGCGCCGCCGCCGTACGTCGACGAGGGAGGCCACCGGTCGTGGCGCGACCGGTTGAGCCGCACGCTCGGCGGCACGCCCCGGTACGCCTTCTACCTGTTCGTGCAGGCGCCGCGGACGCTGCAGATCGGACACAGCGAACCGCTGCCGCTGAAGCTGGTCCATGTGCCTCTGCTAGATGCCGAACTGACCAACTTGCCGCGGGAGGCGTGCCCGCCGCTGTTCCTGCGCCGCGTGCAGGTTTCCCTGCGGCGCACAACGCACCTGCGCGCGGTCGACCTGGAAAACTCGGACACGGCGTCGTATTCGCTGGCGGACATTGCGCTGGAGGGCGACGAGAGCGTGCTTCGCCCGGTCTTCTTGATGGGTGAACGGGGCGAGCTGCACGGCAAGGGCGCGAGTTTGCGGCTGTACGCGGGGCTAGACTTGCCCGGCTGTCTGGATCTCGGAGCCAGGTACCCGATGCGTGTGGGCGAGCACGGCAGCAGCGTCGCGTCGTGGGCGCGGCTGTGGCCGACTACGCGCGCGTACAACGTCGGCGTGGTGTATGACTTCGTGGTCGAGGTGGCGTTCGAGGTCGCGGGGAAGACGCAGGAGATGGTGCACGCGCAGCCCGTGACGGTCCTGCCCGTCGCCGAGACGCAGATGCTTGGGCTTCTGGGGAAAGATGGCTCGGCCACGATGGAGGAGGCACTGCAGGGACGCGAGCGGGAGTGGGTTGCTGCTGGCGCGGGGCAGAGTCTCGGAGACTATGACCGATGGCTTTGAGGAGCAGTCGGGCGGGCCATCTCGGTTCTAGCGAAGGCTCGCTATGGCAATGGCGGTTAGGGGTCATGCACATCTTTGGAGTTGGCTCTGAAGGCGCCGGCGTGGCTCGATTGTTGGCATGCGGTGTTGTGGTGCCTTGGGTGAACGGCCCAGGAGATCTTGCTGCGAACCCCAGTAGCGTGTGCCGGTAGATGCGCTGTCATGTGACTTACGGGGGCTCCAGATACCTGGCTGTTATCTATCCACGCAATGGATGTGCAGGTAAGCCAACAACTCTCGCGGGCATTCCGGTGGACGACAAAACAACCGCAGTGGGAAAAACATCACTGGTAGCGAAGATGTATATGATGTTATCGAGACTGATTATCTCATGGATTATTCCACTGGCAGTTATCCCGTCCCCTGTCGGCCGGTAAAGATGTGACCTGCACGACGCAAGGGCGGTGATTGACGCGCGGGCATCGCATCGCATCCAACAACCATACCTACCTTACCCTGCTCGGCCTTGCTCACATCAGGCTGGACCTCACCTGTTCGATTTACATTCTTGCCGCACCCTATCCCCTTGTGCTACAAGCCTTCATGGTCATCTTAGGCGGACAGTTGTCGTATGCGCTTTGGTCGCTCTATTCCGCTTTTACATCACCATTCGTTTCGTCACCATGTCAGACCTCATCGGTCAGCTCGAGGCTCTGTCCCAGTCCCCGCCCTCGGATCCCGATGCTCGACGTGCGCTCCATAACGTAGCTCGGAAGCTGGTGGTCGCGACCGAGGAGCCTCTGGACACGATCTGTCGGGTCAATGGCTCTGTAAGTATCGGAGCTGGCAGCCAGTGAATTCTCGCGATGAACGAAGGTAGCTCATACAGTGTAGCCCATGATTCTTACGATGGCGCGGGTGGCATGCGATCTAGGCTTATTCAAGCAGCTCACTATTGCGAACGCCCCTTTATCCGTGGCTTCTTTGGCTTCTGCCTCACGAGCTGATCCTCTATTGTTGAGTAGGTTATGTTATCCCGGGAGCAACTTGCGAAAAGAATGAGGCAGGGCTAAGACAGGTGCAGGTCGTATACTGCGCTTTCTCGGCTCAATGGATCTCATCTCGGAAGTCGACGAGGATACCTTCACAGCCAACAACATCACCAACACCCTTGCCCGGCGTGGCTTTCAAGCTGGCATCTCTCATACGTTCGTTCATGCGCTCTTAATCTCCCTAAGTTGCTCGTGGCACTAAACCTGCCCAGGTTCGAAGCCGTACTGCCGTGCCTTCAGAAGACACCGGATTTCCTGGCCAGCACGAACTATACCAATCCCACTGATGTCTTACGCAGCCCATTCCAGCTTGCTCACCAGACCGACAAGCCGGCATACGTGTGGGCGGCGGAGCAACCAAAGCTCATGGAAGAGTTCAATCTCTGGATGGCTGAGCAACACCGCGACCAGAAGACATGGCTCGACGTGTTCGACTTCCCATCGCATGTGGAGGGATCTCATGCGGACACGCTGCTCATGGTGGATGTAGGCGGTGGCCTGGGCCAGCAGTGCGCTCTCTTGAAGCGGAAACATGCTGGAATACCGGGACGTGTTGTTCTACAAGACCAACAAGCTGTACTGCAGCACGCGAGCCCGGGTTCCGGCGTGGAAATACAAGCGTATGACTTTTGGACGGAGCAGCCACTCAAAGGTGAGACTTCGCGCAACAAAACAGCTTACGTGATGTCTAACATGAACAGGCGCCCACGTGTACTACATGCGCAATGTACTGGAAGATTACCCCGACACCAAAGCCCTCCATATCGTCAAGAACACCATGTCAGCAATGTCAGCAAGTTCGGTCCTCGTAATGGATGAGATGATCATCCCCAACGTGGGCGCCAGTCCCCGATCCACGGTACAGGATATCACCATGATGGCCACATTGGCATCGGCCGAGAGGACGGAGAGGCAGTGGGATGCGTTTCTTGATCGGGCTGGGCTGCGAGTCCTCCGAAAGGTCGCATACAATGCTGAGACAGGCGAAAGCGTCATCACCGCGGTCCCGAAGACGCAGAACTAATTTGCAACCGCATCCTTCTCTGGAGAGTGCCTGTATACAACCCAGTCCTGGTATCTCTGCCTTCGTTCACTGCCAAGATACGCAGCTGTGTTCGGTCGAGCCTTGACATCCTCCCAGAGCTTAAAAACTCAAATTCGCAAGACTCTCCAGCATGTTTCATTGCCTTGCGAGAGGCAAAGTGAGCCCCGTCGAGGTACTATAGCAGTACGATTATTTTCGAATGCATCAGGGGAATGAGTGTGGGTGCAACTCACCTGTAACAGTACCAGATCCGCGTACGTGAATGCGCTGCCCCATATAACCGCAGGCCAGGCTCCCGGCCGTCCTTGTCGCTCTACAGTACCTTACCTTCTACCAGTACTCGAGGTGGCTGGGAGGCGATTCGGAACCCAAGAGTGACTGCGGCGGCGGCTTTCCTCCTTCTGGTACTCATGGGGGAGCATGACGGCTATAGGGGTGTTGGAATCGTGGATTTCATTGCTTAGACCGCCCAGCGCGGAACGGTCGAGGGCGTTCACTCGGTAGACGTCATCATCTTCCGATACTGCGAGGCCCAGCTTGGGCCCCAAGCAAAGCAGAATGTTCGTCCGGTGCTCTTGGAAAGGTCCGACGGCGTGTACTGGTCGTACTCCGCCAGGGAACTGGCTTCAAGCAGCAAACTTTTGTACATCTGGTTTATCGTTGAATAGTTATGTCTGGAGACAGCCTCCAAGGTACGCTCTAAAGCACCCTTGGATCGAAGGGCTAGCACCAGAGGATGACGCGTAACGGCTGTCGAATGGCTGGGGGCTCAACCTCCCATCAGTGTGAGGTTCACGTAGAAGGGCGTTGTACGCCGTTTTCCAGTCGAGCGACTCTTTTTCCGGATGAAGAAGCCAGCATTCGTTCGCGGGAGAGTCGACAGGCGATCAATCTTTGCGGCAGCCATGAGAAACGTACCGTGAGTTTGCGGACTCTGCGCTCTCGCCCATCGTCATGACCCAGGCCGGTAGTGGTATAACCACCTGGCGAGGGTTGTCCCATTTGCAGTTGACCCATAAGATAAACAAGATCGCAGGGATTAACCCATGGTATAGCCACTGCCTGCAAAAGATGGTGTGGGCGTCTCAGGTCTCAAGTCCTCTCTGCGTGTGGTTTATGGATCACTGGATCTACGGCATCCCCGCGCACCTAAGCCAGGCGTCTCACGACGCGGTGACCGTCTTCGATAATCATACGACGAGCGTGATCACCGTGACCGCTCGGCACGTCCAGCTCCCGTGGAAGTTGCAGGATGGTGCGTGGAACGAAAATGGCTCCGGCCGTCGCGAGCCGAGCTCTCAGGCCGGGATTTCTCAGCACGAAGAGAACGCGTGGTGGAGTCATCACGATCGCCCTCGCGGGTGAGGCCGGTTTCGCGCAGCGAGCGGCTGGCGTAACCACTGGTGTACTGTTAATTCAGTGGGCATGTCGCGTTGATGACCCGGCGGTCTTGGGATAGGGACCACGCCCTTCGTCCCCTCGACGCGCAGTACGGGAGGCGGCGGGAACTATGTCGTCCATTGCGGCCTCGGCCTCGGCCTCGATCTTGGCTGTGGGCATTGCGTCGTCGCGTCTTATAGGTTGGGCCCGGAGATTCTGGGATATTGGTTTTCGAAGCATCGGAATTGCAAGATGCATACCTCGAGGGGACGGTGAGAAACCGGAATAGGCTTCTTTGCAGCGGGTAGGCTCCTTGATCAGTGACTGGACGTGGCAAAGAACCACGCGATTAACTGGAACAAGGCTCACCGTGGATATTTGCAGTACTATACGACTGGGAACCGATGTGCACCCAGGCAGCAATTAAGCTTCAGCGCTGTCGTGAGTGCTCACAGGATAAAGGAGGAGGAGGGTACCGGTGGTCGTCCACGTCGGCATGGTAAGCAAGGAAGATTCAAGAAGCGGTGGACGAAGAAATATAACTCACTAGATTCCGCGCAGGGGAGGTGGGCTTGAAAAGGCAACTTCGGGCACCATGGAGATAGGAAAGGAAGATAAGAGGTATATACTTTCGGCCGCCTCTTCTCTCCCTTCTCACCCCGAGTTCTCTTGATTACCCACACAACCCGCGCAACGCACTCCTGTCGTTTCCAGCAACCACAAAAGACCCTGATAACGGCACTACCACGAGCTGCAACGTCCACACCCCTCCACCAGCTGCTCACTGCCCTCATCATGTCCTTTCCCGTCGACCTATTGCACAGCCTTCCTCCAGCTCCGGCACTCCAGATACCAATGGCGTATCCACCATGGATACTCTGTGCACCGTTTGAACAGGTCAAGGCAACCTTCCAGGACTTGACTATCCCACGTACATGCCCCGGTCCCAGCTTCAGCGCGTCAAGAACCGCCTTGGGCAAGTCCTATTCGCCCTCACGCGCCCAGCCTGGAAACCATCAGGCACCAGCTTAACCGACTTCCCGCTCCGGATAGTGCACGACATTATGGAAGCATTTATCTGACTCGCCAACGAACCTGCACTAGGCACAGACCGGGGACATGTCACGAGCAACAGGCCCACCTCAGCCCAACCTGGTGGACGGGGCGGCTATCGCCCTATTCAGGTTCTTACACCCTGCAAGAGAAAGATCGACGAGCTGGAGGGCGGTAACGAACAAGAGTACGAACCTGGGTACCGGGTGGACGAAGATAGCAAGAACGCCAGAACGACTCTGCCAGTGACCATGCTGCTGGCAACCGCCAATGCCCTTATGCACACCCCAAGCCAGGCAACATAGTTTTAACTGAGCCCGCAAAGCTTGATATACAAGATATGATCTTGTCCACACCATCGCAGTATTGTTTCCAGGCTCGACGGGCGGTCTCCATGCTCCTATGCAAGATACCAACCCACACCCATCCTGGCCAGGTCCCATATGTACGCCATGTCATATCAGAACACAAGACCAGAGTCTTCACACCCAGCGGAGGGGACCTCGAGGTCAATCCGGCCAAGGTTCGGGGTATCATCCAGATCCAGCTGATTGCGTTTAACGTCTTGCGCAACCAGCAAGTGTACATTGGAAGCATACCAGGCCCTCGCGCTTTGATGGACACCAAGAACTCCGAACCAGATCAGGGCTCGGGCACTGGACTGCACGGCCATGCCGCGCAAAGAAGATCAACTAAGCCCGGGAGTGTTCTTGGCTATGGGGGAACGTCGAGTGAGACGAGCTGGCTAGGAGTGCTGCACCATACTCGATGGTTCCAGCACAGGATCCTGCATAGGACATCATGGTCCAGACTGCTGCTCGTCCGCTGAACGCTGCGCTGAGTTTCCTCCTACTCTCTTAGCTTACCCACGAGACAATACTATTGCGATGATTTTCCACCACCGTGACCTGCACCTGTGTTCAAACCATTTTATTGGCCTGTTGCTCTTAAGTTCCGTCTCTTTTGCCGGCATTCCGGGCAATGCTGGACTTCCGGCGCTATCTAATCTCCACCATCCTGTGTCTTGGCTCGGCCGGCTTCGTCCGGGCCCGCAGTTCCGGTCCGGCAGTCGTTGCCTCACCCAGTGTACTTCGTAAAGTCCGCCTTTCCACAGACACTTCGGATCACCAGGGACTCAGTTTCGCTGCTTCGCTTTTTGGTTATTTCAGTATCACCCTGACTTCGCTCCCCTTCGCTGTTTTTGGTACATGGGCCCATCGTTTTTGGCGCCTGCTCTCCCCGCTGGGAGTCCTTACGGTCGCAACCGTTGTGAGACAGCGAAGGTCGTGCACCAATTGTGCCGGTCTTTGCCCACATTCCCCGCAAGGAAAGGATAAGAGTGGGATGTTGGACTCCAGCAAAAATGGCTGCGGGGTCCCGTATAGGAAGGCCACGGCTTTGCGAGAGCCGGTAGACGTCATAAGTACGGCGGGTGCTGGCTGCATTCATCCAATCAACCAGACTCGAGGTTGATCGACGACACTGCGTAATGAGCACCTAGCTTGCCCAGAGAGTCATTGGCCTGACCTCCAACCCCGTAATGTAACGGTATCTACGGCAGCCGTCCGTGGAACCGATCGATCGCAGCAGGCGTTCGGAGCTTGTCCTCCTTACATGCCAAGACCAGTCAAATGAATACAATGCTCATGCGATATAGACATGGGTTGAAACATGGTTCGCGAGCCCAGCGTCATGTCATCATGGCAAGAAACAAGAATTCATGCAACCAGGCCTCTACCTATCTACCCATTCAGTCATCGCGCCGACCGCCATCCAATCTCGAGACTTTCCACGCTACAATGTCGTTGGCTGATCTGCTCACTGTTCTCGACGAGAGACACCACCGGCTGCGCGACAGCTGTCTTGCGACGGCATACGGAGTTACGTGACGATGAGTGACCCCAATATTCTCGTTAGCAATGGTACCTGCTACTCGGCGGCCGGGGAGGAGTTGGACGGGAGCTTCATCCCTTGCGGCAACGATGCGTTCGGCCACCAAACCTGCTGCGGAGCGGGCGATAACTGCCTGGCCGACAACGCCTGCTTCGGTATCCACGGAGAAGGATATGGATCCTTCCTCACGTACTTGGCCGGCTGTACCGACTCGGACTACGAGGCGGCGACTTGCCCCCAGAAGGAATTTGGTGAGCATCGGAGGCCGCCTGGGAACTGGATATCGATCCCAATTAACACCAGGCAGATCAACCCTGGATTGCGCTCACGCTCTGCGACGACAGCGGCGGCGAGTGGGCTCCGTGTTCGCAAGAAGGGGATCCAACCACGCTCCAGCCCGGCGCGTTCTGTTCCTGCACCGACGCCTCCAAGACCACCGTGTACGTGAGCGACGCTACGACCCTTTCGAATATCGCCTCGCTGCCCGAGAGCAGCGGACAGAGTATATCGTTCTTCGCAGGGTACACTCCCAGTGGCTCGCCCACGGCAACCGCCACACCAGAGGGCTCAAGCACGAAGGCTAGCGACACGACGGCTACAGACACGGGGTCAGGAACCACCCACACAGGTACAACCTCTCCCCAAGATAGCGGCACGGCCCCGGCAAGCGACTCATCCTCAACAGACACGCCAGCTTCGTCCAAGACAGGCACGGGCTCCAGCAACAGCGGCACATCATCGAGCGGATCGGATCCATCGTCCACAAACACCAGCGATACCAGTGGCGGTAGCTCAGGGCTGAACCAAGGAGCCAAGATCGGCATTGGAGTGGGCGTTGCTGTCGGGGTGCTGCTCATGGTCATCGCGCTCGTGGCTTTCATACTCCTCCGTCGCCGGCGTCGACAGCACGTCCCCGCAGTAGCCGAGGCTCCCACCAGCGACAAGCCGGGTATACCCGAGCCCCGGGCCCCGGAAGCGGACAGCCAGGCTCTGGCCGAGGTTGATGGACGTGCGGCACATCCCTGGACGATGAGGAGGGAACTCGAAGGCGCGATGGGACCAGCCAGGCCAGCCGGCGGTCGCAAAGTCTTCAAGCCTTACAGAAAGGACCCCGATGAGCCCGAGATGGATGGACAGGAGATCTTGGAGGCAGATGGGCGCACGGTGACCCCCTCAAGGCTTCGAACGGATTCCAGAAACATGCGATCTGGTCCGATTGCTGAGCTGCCTGGCACCGAACGGTGGCCATCGAGATGATGGTTTAGAATACTCGCAAACTGCTTTTGCTTGAAAGGTTATAGCAACGCTGATCCCAAGTTCGTTGCAACCGTCCTCGCTGAAAGCATTCAACACGGAAACCTAATGTCAACCGGCGTCTACCAGACAGACCCAGAGGAGTTCGACTTCAGATTACTCCAAGAGTTAGGCAATGACACTCTACAAGGGCCAGCTCATACCTTAAACCGCGACACAGAAAACAGTAGTTGACGACCAGGTACACCGGTAAAGCTCTAGAACTTTCATGGCTTTAAAACAGGAAGTTCGTTCCTAGCTATGTGTCTTTGTTGCTTGCCATGTTGCCATTCCTCTATGCTGGCAAGATACATCGCATTAAGTTGAACCATTGAATCCGCATGCCGAGTTTCAGATGCCATTCTCTAGCCTTGTATGTAAGGCTGGCTTCCTAGCCCAGTCTCGTCCAGGCTCGTTCGGGCTCTAAATGTCATCGGCGTTGTTATCAGGGCTGCTGTCGTGTCTGTAATTACTGTCGTCGCTGCCAGAGCTGCTGTCGCTACCGTCGCTAACTATAATGTTGTCACTGCTACGGTGAGCGTGCAAGAGTCTGCGCCCCTGGCACTTGGTGAAGTTGGCACCCCCCACGCCATGGGATAATTCAACCATTCATGATTATCCCAGGTGACGGCTATCCCATAGCTTAATCTCTGCGATCTCGTTTATCCTATAGCTCAATTACAGATGGTATAATCGTCGTCTAAGCGATCATCCCATTATTAACCTAGGTAGTGACGATAAGCAAGGGCGTAGACTCTTGCAGGCTTAGTATAAAGCTAGATCTGCTATCACTGCTATATCTGGAGCTGCTGCCGCTGCTTAAGCTGGAGCTGCTGCCACCGCTGGAGCTAGAGCTGCTATCATTACTATAGTTAGAGCTGCTGCTGCTGCTTGGGCTGGAGCTGCTGCCGCTCCTGCCGCTATCGCTAGTATCGTCGCTGCTTAACTGGTCCAGGCTCTCTTCGGCATTTCGCATGGTTTGTACGTTACGCTCGTTGCGAGCCTTGTCCTGTAGGTATGCGAATCGCGCCTTGATCCCTGCTTGGTTGGCTTTGGAGCCCTGCCGTTGTCCGAATGTAGGGTTGCCAAGTTCATACAGTGCGGGCGCAATTGCTCTAAAGCAACCTTCGATGCGCATCAGTCGCTCTATAAAGGCTTGAGGCACCTCCTTTCGTGTTATTTCGACCCTTGCCTCCCTCATGCTAAGGGAGAACGCGAAACATGAATCGATTAACTTGTTGCAGTACGCCAAGACCGACACGTCTGTGATGTTTCCCACCACCGCTTCGCTCAGTATGTTTGCGGCGTCTGGCATGGTGCGATGTATATGGGACACTTCATCCATCCACGTCATGCAGAAGTGCATCAGGAGACTTGGATCGTCGGAAAACCCCACGATGGACATGGTGTGCACTACTTGTCGTTCGGCGATGTTTGTGTTCGACCCGGTTGGGAGCGTCACCCATACTTTGTGGACGTAGTCGTCTTCTAGCACCAAGGGTTCATTCAAGGCATCGGGAGATGACTCTCGATCTTTGGCGAAACACCAACGAGCCTCTTCGGAGAAGACGAACTTGCGCCTCAAACGCTTAGAAGCCTTCTTTATAGCGTATGCCAACAGCGCCCAAAGGTCTATTATCGCGTCATAGCACACTTCGGGCAGCTGTTCTTGTTGCATTCCTTAGGCTCCATGTCTCTATTAGAGCTGCAAGGCAGTGTTGGCTTTTTCGCTGATCTCGTAGTTCACTATCCATACGCTCCTCACACGAGGTATCTACCCAGATCGTTAATAGGATAATCTGATTACTACCGATTATCCCATCATAATGAACCTATAGGATAAACATTAAAATCCTTGATTATCTTATGGCTTAATGACATACTAGAATAATCGTCTAAGTAGTAATTATCCCAACCGCTACATGCAGAGTGTTCATGGACAGAAGAGAGCCCACTCCTTTGCTGGTACCAATGAACCCGACCTGCCCAGCTGCAAGCGGTCCTGCCGCCCTAGCACCGGCGCAGTCGAGGAGCAACACGAGCTTGTTGACAATCGGGACGATGCCCACGATGCAGGCCAGCCGGTGGCTCCCCACTCGGGTGCACAAGACGCGAACGACATGCTAGCCAGTCCGTCGCATATCTGCACCGTCGGCCGTCAAAGCGAGGATGGCGTCTCGGTCGACCTAGGTGCCGTTCCTGCTGATCATCCTCTCCCCGAGCAGAGTGGTGCTCAGAAGGCTATCTCCTCTAGCGAAGAAGGCAACGACAACGTCTCGGTCGACCTAGGTGCCGTTCCTGCTAGTTCTCCTCTGCTCGACCAGACTGGTTCCCAGCATGATGTATCTGCTAGTCGTTCCGTCGGCAGTACGTTAGCCTTCGAGAGCGTGGAGCGCCATGAACGGATCAAACATAGGTTCCGGCTGATCGACGATCTGGAGTACGCTGTCGATGCCAGAGGCCAAATGACTCCAGATCAGCAAGCTATCTGGGATATTGTGTTCAACAAGGTGGCCCAGGCGCGCGTAAGCCCCGGATCGAACCGGAATTGGTCTCCTAATGCAGAGCCGCTGCTCCGAGTTCTTCAGGGCCTTGAGCTAGGCGTATAAGTAGTTCTAAGAAGTAGCGAAGGTAAGAACACGAGTAACTCTAAATATCTCAACCAATTCCCCCAAACATATCAACCGCTGGCCGCTTCTGGCTACATCTACACATCTCCGGCGCTCCGGCGCCCACCTAAACAGATAGCATAACAAAGCAATCACCATGCATTACTTATCACACCCGCACACACGTAATATAGTCAAATAAATAAGCACACCTATAAATAAAGATTTTAATTTTATAATAAATTATATCATAAGGTTAATTATATAAAGTTTTACACCCATTTCTGGCTCGGTTAATGCTATTACCACTACAACTGCCACTGCGTCTACCACTGCAACTGCCACTGCGTCTACCACTGCCGCTGCCGCTGCGGCTGCCGCTGCCGATAAAAAAAAATTAATAAAAAAGAAAATAACATTTATAACCTTATCTTACCACCGTTAGTATGAGTTCTTATATGATTTACGTTAGGATGCACAGGTGTTATTAGGCGTTGAACGTACAGGACGCGGTGTAGCTGCGTCGAAAGACGTCGCGGGGACCGAGAGCGGGTCGACTGTGCAGGACAAGTCTGGCGAAGAACCACGGCTGGCACGTTGGACTATTAGTTAGCCTGGGTACCAGGCGAAAGCGATATGGGATGTACGTGCCATGCTTGCGTCATCCGAGTGTACACAGGTTGAATCTGGTATTGTCCCTTCACGGAAAGACCTCGTAACAGTCGGGTAAAGGGTGCTTGTAAAGTCAATAGCTCCCGAGGAAGCCATGGCGTCTACAGTCTTGGTTGTGTTGGACTGAGTTAGACTGGGTGAGGCTGGGAGGAGAAGGTGTTGAGTCGATTGGCAGTTGTGACCGTATACTAGGGAAAGTTAGAATATGGAACT